>JAVJIF010010768.1:0-139117 GCA_038442645.1 Agave tequilana
CTTGATCGCCTCTGTCACGTTCCCGATCGAGCTCAGTATTCCTCCCTTCGCCTCTCGCCCCTAATGTACAATCAAAACCAAAAATTAATTAACGTTATCAAATTATATGTAAATGACACACAAAAACTTGAGATTGAAATTATTACGTACTTCTCAGCAGTAGCATCCCTAGTCTCTGTTGCCTTGTGGCCGCCTCGTCCTTGTCTTCCTCGGCTCGCAGTCTCAGCCCTTCCATCTTCTGCCTTGTAGCCTCCTTTGTTTCACCCATTTGTTCCTGCCAAAAGAAGAATTTTTTTTTTTTTTTTTTTTATCGAAACACTTGATCAAATAAATAAATTCAGAAATTTTACCTCTGCAGTCTCTGCAGTCTTCTGCTTGGTCTCCTCTTTCTTGCCTGAGAGATAATCCATCGCCCTCCGGGCTTTCTCTGCTGCAGCATCCTTGTACTCTTCCATCTTCCCGATCGTGCTGTCCTTCGTCTCCCTCGTCTTCTCCGCCGCTGATCCTTCGTCTCTCTCGCCTTCTCGGCCGCCGAGTCCTTATACTCTCCCATCTTCTGCATGGTCGAGTCCTTCGTCTCTAGGGCCTTCTGGGCCGCCGAGTCTTTGCACTCCCCCATCTTGTTCTTGCTCTCCTCCGCTTTCTGAGCCGCGGAATCTTTGTACTCACCCATTTTCTGTGCAGTGGAATCCTTGGCCTCCGCAGCTTTTTGGGCCGCAGAATCCTTATACTCACCCATCTTCTGTGCAGTAGCATCCCTCGTCTCCGCGGCCTTCTGAGCGGCGGAGTCTTTGTACTCCCCCACCTTCTGCATGGTCGAATCCTTCGTCTCTCGGGCTTTCTGGGCCGCGGAATCTTTGTACTCACCCATTTTCTGTGCAGTGGAATCCTTAGTCTCTGCAGCTTTTTGGGCCGCAGAATCCTTATACTCACCCATCTTCTCTGCAGTAGCATCCCTCGTCTCCGCTGCTTTCTGAGCCGCGGAGTCTTTGTACTCCCCCATCTTGTCCTTGCCCTCCTCCGCTTTTTGTGCCGTGTAACCCTCGTCTCCCCGCTCTCTCCTTCGCCGCCTCCGTGGTCTCTCCCGCTCTCTCTCCCGCCTCGTGCCCTTCCCCACGATCGCCTCCTTCGCGTGCTGCACGGCGCCGATCAGGGACCCGATGACGCCGGGGCTGTCGCCCTTCTGCTTCTGCTGCTGCTGTCCGTACTGCTCGCCCGCGGCGGAGGCGGCCTCCTGCCGCTCCCGCTCGAGCTCGGCTTCCCGGGACTTGGCCAGCTCGGAGGCGGCCGTCCTCGCAGCGGCCTCCGCGCGGTCCTCCCGCGTCTCCGTCGGTCCTTGCCTCGATGCCATTGAGATTGTGTTTGATTTTTTGAGGTTTTTCTGGAAATTCCTTGACTTGGATGAGAGAGCAGGGAGGAGAGAGGGATTATAAAAGGGGAGGGATAGAGCGCGAGGGGAGTGAGGTGGGGTCGGTGAGCGAGGGAGTGCCAGCACGTGTGCAGGCGATGGACACGTATGGCGGTGCTTCGCATTAAAAGAGAGCACGTGGCGAGAAGAGCAGAAGGTTTTGTGACGAGGATTGTTGACTGAATTGAGACGCACAAACCGAGGCGGGGTCGGGTTGGGTCGGTGAACTGTAACTTGATCCAAACCCGACGTAATTTACAGTACTTTTTCAGGAAAAAAAAAAAAAATAAAAATGAAGAAGAACTCTATTTAGCTTTATCTCGTCGAGGTAGCGTTCATCTAAATGAGACACTCGAAAATCCATTATCTCATTAGTATCAGAGTTCTGTTGAGATGCGAAGCTTCCGATTATTCAATAATCCAACTTGAATCACCACTCTTGAGTTCGGGTTTGGATCCATTAAATTCATTCGATAACTTCCTATAAAACTCATTTTCACCCAAAACAGAGTTCTCCCTTGTGGATACATGGGGCCTGTTTGGTTAAAAAGTTGGAAAATCTTTTCAGCCTTCTTCTACTCAAGTCTAAATTGAAAAGTTTAAGGAGTCCAATTATAACTCAACTTGAATTTACACTTTCCTTTTTTTATTATATAAATTGTAGCTCAGTGGATGCAGAATTAAACTATAAATTTTACTCACTATAAAGAAGTTTTACCATCGCGCTATATGACACCTGCAACTTAGATTTACACTTGAATTCAGATTTATATATCCTTTAGTTCTATAGGATAAGATACTTCATAAGGTATATGAACCTATGGAATAAATAGAGTTTGGGCATACATTGACAGTTGGATTTTGCAGAGAAGAAAACAAATTAATAATGTCAGTCTTTATTCATTTAGAGTCTGAACCAGAAAAATGTTGGAAAGAGAGAGATTTTTACTGGGGAAGTTGATTAGGATCGTCGAGGGGTCGTCGAGTGATCGCCGAGGAAGTCGCGACGAAGACGAAGGGAAACAGCAGCAGAAAACAAGCAGCACAGCAGAACGAGGTTCAGCGGTCGACCGGTCGACCGGGCCGGTCGACCGCACATGCACAACGTGCACAGTGTCAGAGACCGGTCGACCGCCCGGTCGACCGAATGTCTGACTGAACAGGGCCCAACTCTCGGTTGTTTCGGTCGACCGGCCGGTCGACCGACAGACGGTTTGGGCGTAAATCTGCTGCTCCGCAGATTTGGGTATTTAAGGCTGTTTCTGGTTTCTAGGGTTTGTAAGCAATCACAAAGGCTGCGGGAAAAGAAAGGCTGCATCTCTCTTGCATTCAAAGAGGTTGCTAGCAAGTTGTAATCCTTCTTAAAAGTAATAATCTCTCCATTGATTGCCCCGAGGACGTAGGCATTCAGGCCGAACCTCGTTAAATCGTGTGTTTGTGATTGTGTGTTCTTCTCTTGTGATTTCTGTGATTTGGGTGTTTTTGTGGCTGTGGAGATTGTGTGATTCTCTATTGGTTGTTGTCGGTGCGCGCACAACAAGTGGTATCAGAGCATCCAGGTTACGCTTGGGATTTCTGAGGATTCGGAAGGGCTCGAGATCGGATCCGGTGGAGATCGTGTGTCGATCTCAGATCTGAGGTATTGGGTGTTCGAGGAGATCGTGTGTCGATCTCAGGAGGACGCAAGGAGGGCTCGTTGAATCTGTGTTTGGAGTAGATCCGGTGAGAAACTCGATCTAGGATTTCAAGGGACAGGTAAAAATCCTATTTTTATCTGAGTAGAGATCTATTTCAAAGTGGTTGATCTTCCGCATAGATAGAGGATCAGGGAAAAATCTCAATGGTAGAAGAACTGCATCTGTTAAGACAATGAACAATCACCCAAGGATTGAAGTTGTTAAGTTTAATGGGACTAACAATTTCGGGATGTGGAGATGCGAGGTTATGGATGCGCTGAATGCATCGAACCTCGAAGACACTCTCCTATTGGAAAGAAGAGACACGACCACTGATGAAGAGTGGGCGAAGATGAATAGGTCGGCATGTGGCTTGATACGTTCATGCTTGTCACAAGACATAAAATACCTTGTGCAACATGAGACGTCAGCGAAGAAACTGTGGGAAACCCTTGAAAAGAAGTACCTTAAGAAGAGTGTAGAGACCAGGTTGCAGCTTAAGAGTAAGCTGTATCAGTTCAGGATGAAGAAGGGTAGCACAGTCAATGAGCACATCAACCGATATACGAAGCTTCTTACAGATCTACTGAATTTGGATGTCAAGGTAGAAGAGGAAGATAAGGCGGTCATCTTTCTGAATTCACTTCCTGCAGAGGAGTACGAGACATTCACACTGACCTTCATTAATGGAAGGCAGACCTTGGATTATGATGAGGTGTCGTCTGCATTGATGAGTTATGACACAAGGAAGAATGAGAGGCATCCTTCACAGTCAAGCTCAGTGGCGGAGGCACTGGAAGTAAGAAGCAGAAGTTCATCGCGGAAGGGCAAGGAGGTGATAGGAAGATCGAAGTCCAGGTCGGGCTATAGGGATCTGAGGAAGGATCAGTGCATTTTTGTGCTGAGAGATAGGGCACTGGAAAGTGGACTGTCCGAAGTTCAAGGGGAAGAAGAAGGAGCCGAATGCTGAAGCAAATCTATCAAAGGTGACGAAGACTCAAAGGAGTAGTTCACAGGAAGATGGAGCAGATTCGGACTCGTCAGGTTTCTCGTTTTCAGTCAGTTCTCCCATTATTAGTAACTTATGGAAAGATGAGTGGATTCTGGATACAGGTACAACATATCATGCGTGCCCTAATCGGGGCTGGTTTTCCAACTTTGAGCAGCTGGAGGGGTGTTCGGTCGTTATGGGCGACGATCACCCATGTAGCGTGGAGGGTGTAGGTACAATCCGAATCAGGATGTTTGATGGGATGGAAAGGGAGCTGAAAGGAGTGAGGTATGTACCTCAGTTGAAGAGAAATCTAATCTCCGTGGGAACTTTGGAAGCATCGGGCATGATGATATCGGTTCGAGATGGTGATCTCAAGATGATCAAGGGCTCGATGGTTTGTGATGAAGGGCGTCCGCCGAGGAAATCTATACTACTTGAAGGGTAGTATGATTACAGATCAGGTGGAGACTTCAAGTACATCAGATGAGGCTGGCCCGGGGATCTGGCAGGAAAAAGCCAGACAAGAATAAAAATCTTTGCGAGCTCCTGCAAAGATGGAATCACTAGAAGGTACTGCTACCTGCAAGTTGGAAGGTGGACACAGCGCGTTCTGGACAAGAAGACGGTGAGATTCAGCACCAATACTCACCACAATGAAGGTCTTCTTGATTGTGTTCACGTGAGTGTATGGGGACCTGCTAAGACGGCATCGCTGGGAGGTCACAGGTACTTTGTCTCTTTCATTGATTGTTCATCTAGGCAGTTGTGGATATATCTAATGAGACAAAGGGGAAGCCCTAGATGTGTTGAGGAAGTGGAGAGGAAATGGAGAGGCAGATAGGTAGGAAGATAAAGGAGCTCTATATTGGTAATGTTGGAATAGACATTGACCAATTCCTACAGTTTGGCCAGAACACAGGGATTGCTACTCACTCCTCAACAGGTACAGATGGGTTGGCTAAAGAGATAGTCCGTTCCTTGCTGGAGGAGGTTCGGAAGTTATTGTCTAATTCAGGATTGGACAAGTCGCTTTGGACTGAGGCGACTGAGTATGCTAGCCATCTCAGGAACAGATCGACTGCGATAGGAGGTAAAGCTCCATTAGAAAATTGGTCTGGAAAACTGCTCAAGATCATGGTTTGCTGCGGGAATTTGGAAGTCCGGCTTACTTCAGTGCCAAGGATGGTAAGGTGAATCCGCGGGCAAAGAGGTTTGTCTATTTGGGCGTCAAGAAGAACAGCTACAGGCTGTGGGATCCCGAAGACAAGAAGATCGTGATGAGCAGGAATGTCACATTTGGAGAAACTTCAGCGTTGAAGTTCACCGTCTTTCAGCAGGTGGAGAGGACGGAGACCAAGGAAAGATTGCAGCGGGTGGAGGTTGATGCTACTCCATCATCTCCAGTTGGTTCGGCATCAAAGGATACTTCAGCGGAGGTGACACCGGGTGGAGTTCATGATACAAAGGTGATGCTGAACAGGTTGACGACATTGTTGAGGATGTCGAGTTATTTGCAGCCATTGGAACCAAGGTGAAACCACGCTCGTGGTTAAAGAAGCATGAATCTCAAGCTTGTGAACGCGACAAGCTCAAGTTGAAGGCCGTTGCTCTCCATGATGGTCGGGAAGAGGTTCATATGACTCAGTCTAACAGTTCACTGCTGCAGGAACAGGTACTATTATTGGAGCTTGATGAAGCTCATTTTAATGAACTACGTTTGGCTTGATCCTTTTGGGCAAAGGTACGTAGGCAGCCGTAAAGGCGCAGCCATTGGTGATGCAACTCTTATGAAGCTAATTGGGTTCTCGAGATGTTATTTTGGATCTTCACGTAGAGGTGAAGAGCTGTGGCTGATTGGAGCTTCACGTAGAGTTGGAGAGACTTCACGTAGAGGTGAAGAGACTTCATGTAGAGGTGAAGTGGTGTGGCCAGTTGGATCTCACGTAGTGGTGAGATGGTGTGATCTCGATGAACAGGTTTATCTTCCGGAGAGAAGATGTTGAGCTTGCATAAGGAGTGGTGTGCATCCAGGAGAAGCCGATGATTTGGTGTGCTCTACACAGACTTGGTTGGACCGTCAGTGAAAGACAGGTAGACTAGATAGAGCTAGTCAGTGGAGAGTCAGTGTTGGCTCATAAGGAAGTCTTCGTGAGGTCGTGAAGTTGCGGAGAAGGAACCACAGTTGATGATCGGCAGGTAAGAAAAATTCTCCTAAGGTGAAGTGCAGGGAAAGCATGTGCGATGTTTTCCAGGAATATATGAGCCAAAGATTCCAAGCCGAGATCGTGTGTCGATTTCGCCGAGATCGTGTGTCGATTTCGTCTGGTGCGCGCAAGCCGAGATCGTGTGTCGATTTCGCCGAGATCGTGTGTCGATTTCGCCAGGTGATAGACTGGGGTTCGTTGGATGTCGGCTCAGATTTTGGAATCTTCGCCGAGGTGGAGAATTGTTGGAAAGAGAGAGATTTTTACTGGGGAAGTTGATTAGGATCGTCGAGGGGTCGTCGAGTGATCGCCGAGGAAGTCGACGACGAAGACGAAGGGAAACAGCAGCAGAAAACAAGCAACAGCAGCAGAAAACAAGCAGCAGCAGCAGAACAGGTTCAGCGGTCGACCGGGCCGGTCGACCGCACATGCACAACGTGCACAGTGTCAGAGACCGGTCGACGCCCCCGTCGACCGGAATGTCTGACTGAATAGGGCCCAACTCTCGGTTGTTTTCGGTCGACCGGCCGGTCGACCGAGGTGGAGGTCGGTCGACCGGCCGGTCGACCGACAGACGGGTTTGGGCGTAAATCTGCTGCTCCGCAGATTTGGGTATTTAAGGCTGTTTCTAGGGTTTGTAAGCAATCACAAAGGCTGCGGGAAAAAAAAGGCTGCATCTCTCTTGCATTCAAAGAGGTTGCTAGCAAGTTGTAATCCTTCTTAAAAGTAATAATCTCTCCATTGATTGCCCCGAGGACGTAGGCATTTAGGCCGAACCTCGTTAAATCGTGTGTTTTGTGATTGTGTGTTCTTCTCTTGTGATTTCTGTGATTTGGGTGTTTTTGTGGCTGTGGAGATTGTGTGATTCTCTATTGGTTGTTGTCGGTGCGCGCACAACAAAAAATCCTGTCATCCAAAATAGAGTTTTTCTTGGGGTGCAAACACTAAATTGATTACCCATCTTGAATCCATCCTTGAATTCGATTTGGATACCCAAATTCCATCTGATGACTTGACTTCATCCAAATTAATTTAAGTTCTCCTTCCTCATTAGGTTGAGTCTAAATCCAAATTAAAGCTCTTTTCTTGAAGTGAAAGACCCAATTATTCAATACAAGTTTGAATATACTGTTGAATTCGGGTTTTGATCCTTAAAATCTATCCCACTTATTTTATATAGGATATATGCATCCTTTGGAAGCTTGAGCATACATGGAGTTGGAGTTGAAATTTATAGAGAATGGAAGTTTAGATTCTCCCTTCTTTCTAAATTCTATGGATTACATGGAAATTTAACATTTCATCAATTATTGTTTGGCAAACAGAAAGTTATTAACATAATCCAAGCTTGCACAATATCATGAGAGAATTAGTTATTAACTCTTTTATTTTCCTTTTAATGCTTTTTATGTTGGGTAAATTGCGAAAAACAAACCACACTATCACTTTTTATATAAAAAAAATATCACTACCTCATCCTCCTCCACCACCACATCCTCCTCTCCACCATCACCTCCTTTTGAAACCCACCATCACCACCGCCGACTCCTCATCGTCATCAAACCCACCATCGTTGTCGCCATCACCACCTCCCCCTCCACCAACACACAACTTCTTAAACCCATCACTATCATCTCCTCCTCCGCGCCCTCCTTCTCTTACTCAAGCTCACCACCACCACCACCACTGCCTCCTCCTCCTCTCCACCATCACCTCCTTTTGAAAACCACCATCACCACCACTGACTCCTCCTCGTCATCAAACCCACCATCGTTGTCGCCACCACCTCCTCCTCCTCCACCAACACACAACTTCTTAAACCCACCACTATCACCTCCTCCTCCGCGCCCTCCTTCTCTTACTCAAGCTCACCACCACCACCTCCTCCCCTCCACCATCCCTCCACCTCCTTCGCCTACTCTTCCTCAAACAAATAAACATTCCACCACCACCTCTTCTTCCTCCTCTTTCTTCTCCTTCACCACACACCTCTCTTCAAGTTCATCACCATCATCTTGCGCCTCCTTTATCACCACCCAACATAAATCCCCTTCTCAATTAAACCTAATTTTAACTAGGACCCCTCTCTACATTCTCCTCGACCTCCTACTCTTTGCTTCCACCACCTCCAATATCACCACAATCCAATCCTGCTCTCCTTCTCCTCTCTACCACACCTCCAGTATCCCCTTCGGGGGCCGATGTAGCCGGCCTGTGGTGTACTAATATCGGCCTGGTGGCTGATGGTGTGACCCATTTTATTTGGTTGAGTGGACAGCCTAGTGATGATGTATTCCACGCTCCTTAATGGGACCTGTAATAATTACAGGAGGCATGTGGTCTACTCCCGATTATTTTTTGTGATTTGGAGATTACACCTTTGCACCTGATTGTTAAACTCTGATTGAGTTCGACACATCTGCTCCGCAAACCGCTCTTTGTGTTGTACGAACTCTCCTTGAAGGTGGGGGGCGAAGTTTGAAGTGATAAGGTGACTATAGATATTAAGGGGTCTTGGATTTGCTCGGTGCAATCATAGACGCTCTGAGATCTCCTGCCCCTAGCCTCGAAAATACCTATACGGGAACTAGAGGTTGTGTTTGTTCTCATATCATGATTTGGCTTCGGGGGTTGGCCTGCACCTATCCTGGCGGCCTCTGACCCTCCAACCAGAGTAGCTATGCCCATTGCATTTCGGCCGTATCCTTGCCCCTGAGGGCAATCTACTAGAACCCTCGCGACATGTTTGACTAGTCCGGCGGTTTTTGCTACCCGCGCCAAAGTTCGGCGTTGGGTTAATAACGATGTTGTCGTCGCTAGTGACGGGCATCCCATATAAGGGATTGGACTGAAATGCCGTGTTGCACCAAGTGGACGCCCACTAGTTGGAGTTTTGATGAACTTCGTTGACCGCGATGAATTTAGAGCGCAAGGCATATGCCATTCCTTTGGCGATAGTTTCCCACTGGGTATGTCAAAAATGTGTTCACACCCCGGGCTTGATCATCGTGATCGCAGCTGCGGTGACGCTTAGTGCGATCACGATGATCAGTATACGGTGATGAAACATGGGGAAAATAATAGAAGAGGAATATTCGAAGTGCGCAATTATACAAATTGAATCAAATGTGATAGATGCAATAAATATCACAAGAAAAAAGCATAGACTATTTGCATTACGCAGATTGCAGGCCATGTTTCATTAAAATATATGATATTGCAATGCAAAACAAGAGGTACCTAATTATCTAAGATGATTCTGGGAGGTAGGAGGGTCTTGATGAGACTTGGGGGCGTTCCGAAAACTTTGAGGAGACTTTTGAGATAAATAGATAGAAAGCTTCTACATAGTACTAAAGTGATCAGTTGAAGTCCTCCTCCTAAGGCGCATGGCGCGGTCGATAATAGGGGCTGAGAAGCCGATTTGATTATAATACTATCATTGGATTGATGTTGAAGGAACCTGGAATCATTCGTGTTTTCTCAATTTCATAGCGTGAAGAGGATCTAAAGTCCACGACATCTGATAGCTTCAAATCATGTCTGTTAGAGAGGTGAAACTGCCTCTAATTTTCTATTGGAACCGCCTTGATCCATTAACAACCAGATCTTAGTGAACTAGGGCTGCTGAAATTAGTCGTTGTTACACTGAAGAGGATATGAGGGTTGTTATCCAATAACTCCAAATCTTCGCATATTGAGGAGTTGAAATCGCTACCAGTACTGGCCGCAATCCTTTGTTCTATTGTAACTTTCTATCTCATTATCTCACATTGAGGCAAAACCTATCTTACACTATTGGATTCGTACGGAATTATAGTTTCCAACGATCCTCATTTTGGCTCAATCTGTAGCAGTTCCAGTTACTAATATCGTCAAACTAAATAATAATATGGGTTTTTCTTCTAATCTTCGACATCATCTTCTCTGTAATTACTACAAAGTCCTGTATTAAAATCATATAATTTGGCCACAACACCAACCTATTTATCACATCATCGAGATCATAGTCTCGACTATTACAATCATAATATGTGTGTGCTCAAGAGTACCCTCTCGGCATTCTCAATCCCAACATAGTAACTATTTTCAATACTAACTCTAAGGGCATGAACAATCACACATACATTTTCATATATATACAAAGAGAAACTATCTAACTCACGAGTCTAACACATATTATATAGCATACATATCGCGTTTAGTTTTTATATATATAAGCATGAACTATACAAAGATTACAATACAAAATTTATTTCTAGATAATTAACTCTCGATATGATTTTCAAAAGAAATGCCCACTAAGCTTTAATTCAGGCATTTATCTTTATCACGACCTGAAAATATTATTAATATAAAAGAGTAAGCTTGACAACTCAGTGAGTAAATTCATGCAAGAAATCTAAGAAGTGTTATACAATTAACTATACTAAGCATAATTTATGCATCAAAATATAAACATGAACATGAATTGAACATATATAAAAAGGAGCTTGATAATACAATAAAAATAAAGCATTTAGAATAGACATTCCAGTGATTCTATTCATCAATTGGGAGAGTTCAATTCACTTAGCTATTTATTTTATTAGTCTCTTATATTAATACCTTGTATTTCACCGAATGTATATGTTATCTAGATTTATCTCAACATTTTGTGCATAAAACCTTATGACATATTAAATAGTCATTCCAGTATCTTTTATCTTACTGTACTCAAGATAGAGTATAGTCATATCAGTACACTTGTGTACATATATCACATAAACACAACATATGTAACATGTAATGCAAGTATGCACAATTTCTTCTCTACTCCTCACTAAACCACCTTCCTCTCTCTCTCTCTATATATATATATATGTACATGTGTGTGTGTATAGAGATAACCTTGTGTCATTCCGGAAGGATTTGAGCCTGAATCATTCCCACTCAAATACCAACATCCGACATTCAAATACAAAATTCACTTCGTTGAAGTTGATCTATATTATTTAAAGTAACTAAAAATAAAAAATCAAGTATTTTGAATTTTTTTTGCCCATCCATCAAGCAACGCAAAATGGACGACTGAAAGTAGTGAATTGGCTAGATCTATGTCTTTAGACAAACAAATTCTCAATCCGGCCATTTGGCCATGATATAACCATTTAAAAATTACTATAAATTAATTTTTGTTAGGTTTCAAATTTTCTACACCGTTAAACTAACCGACTCACTATTTAGGCTATCTTTTTTCTCCTACTTGATGCATGGGAAAAAAGTATTTAAAATACTTGATTTTTGATTTATAGATACTTGAAATAATATAGATCAACTTCAATAGAATGGATCTTGTATTTGGATGATGTATAATTGTATTTAACTGGGAAGGATTCGGGCTCGAATTCTTCCGAAACTACACAAGTTTATATATATATATATATATATATATATATATATATATATATATATATATATATATATATATATATATATATATATATATATATATATAAAATAACAATACCCGTCTTTTCCCTTCGGCACCTCCCTTTGTAACACGGTACAACAATTTGTATGCGCATATCACATATATTTACATACGCATACTCTCTCCTCCCCCACCATAATCCTTCCTCCACTCACACACACACACACACACACACACACACACACACACACACAATATAAGGCATATGCAAATTTACGTATACATATACATATATAAATTCCTTGTCTTCTCCCATCCGCCAACCCTCCTTCATGCTATATAATGCACACATGTATATCGTAACAACACATCATTTAGCACATTAATATTAATCGATTTATCGATTCAATTTTTATAATTCACACTTGTATTTTCTTCATATATATGTATTGATCACCAATACTGTTTTTATACCACACTTTCTCATTTGGGTTTATTCATATATTTAATTCTATTTCTCAAGCTTTCAGTTTACTAACGACTCGGTAATACACTAACGATTCTTTGTTTACCATTTTCGATATATTATTTACTTGTGATACAGTTTTCACCAAAATCTCGATACACACACACACAATTTACATCAATTTAAGAATCTAGACCGTGAAACGAACCGAGAGTTTCTCGATATCATAATTATCAGATTTACACAATTTGTATCATAAGTATCAAACTATACTCAATTAATATTATAGCTAGCTGTACTTTCACAATTAATATTACAATTGATTAAGTTTTCGATCAGAAACGAGAAAACAAATTATTAAAATAAACAAGAGAGAAATTTTACTCACACTCGGAGTATTTGTTGTTCAGGTGATGACCTGGACATGACAACAAAAGAAAGTCTACAAGGGACTGGAAGATGAAATCCGGACATCGATCAGTTCAGAGGTGATTGACTGGACATAACTAACTAAGAAACACAAGGCTCGCAATTCGCTGTTAAGAGGTGTTTGACTAACTTGACAGTAAGAATTCTCAGCCCTGATGGGCGAAAGGAGAATAAGGTTATAGACTCGTCTGTTCTGAGATGGCGAACTGGACATGATAGTTTGAATACCATAAAAAAGGAAAGAGATCTGAACACCTATAGGTTCAGAGGTGATAAACTGGACATACCCGACTAAGAAACATCAAATTCTGAGCCATGCCGTTCAGAGGTGGCGAACTGAACATAATGGCAAAAAAGTAGTCCTTACTGGACTAGAAAAGTAGTATGGACATAACCGATTGAGAAGCCACCAAGCTTAGAGTCTTGTCGTTCAGAGGTGATGAACTGAACATGATGACAAAACGAGTTATTCCACTGGGGAATGTGATTTGATACTCCGTGAAAAATTTAGCGTTGCCATGGAAGAGTTTTTGAGAGAAATTGTTAGAGGTATAATGTCAACGTGACAACCAAAGAGTCCATTGGGGACTGAAAAAGACTCTGAGGAAAAAAACTCGCTGGGGAGTTAAAAAGAATCCCAAGTTCTGAAGAAAATCCCATGCTTTAAAGAATGTCAAAGGTATAATGTTAACGTGACAATCAAGCTAGGGGAGATAAGATGCAAATTCCTTGTTGGGGAATTAAAAAGGGATTATGCCCGAAGTGATCGTGACAAATTCTCTGCTTGGAGATTCATCAGAGTGATTTGATAGAGTTTGATGTTAACTTGACAAGGGTTAATGTTTTGTTAATATAACAACAATTTGAGTGGGCCCGCCATTCTATGGAGGAGAATGACAGGTGGCGTTCCAATCCGCTAGGGGATATTAGCAGGATTTTCCTGAGATATTCAAAGGTGTTACTGTCAGGGGTTTAATGTTAACTTGACAGGCTTAATCTGTAGTTCATTTTGTTAGGAAAATGATTACAGTTTGATGTGATCCTATCATTCTATAAATGGGAATTGGCAAGAGACTTTGGTGGAATTGACCGTTCGCTGCAAAATGTAAGAATATTGCTAAAGAATTCCGTCGGAGAATAGGAGACAGTGCTCCTAAAACTTGTTTTAGGGATCAAAGCAATCCGACTGGAGAATAGGAAAATAATACTCTTAAAATGAAGGAAAAGTCAGAGATGAAAACTTCAATATGACTTATTTGCTTTGTGAATTTACCATTCCATGGAAGAAAATTGGTAGAGGATTCTGGAGGAATCAAATGGGATCAGGTCCCTTAGAATTTTTTGTAAACCCCCAGCTATCAACAGATTTAGTTTGCCTTTACCAATTATCGTTTGAGTTAGAATAGCCATACTATTTCCCTCAGCATGATGAGTTATCGAGGATCTTATATTGGGTTTAGATGCCAATATTTTCCTCTAGCCTTATTCATCGATAGCTTCAAATCGCGCCATTTGAAGTGCACATTTCTGTGTTCTACTAGTGACCTCTAAAATCTCGCTGGGGATTAAAGAGTTAAGAATAAACTTTGTGAGAAATTTGTCGAGTAAGTCAATATTCCTGATGATGTATCAATTTAATTGGGATTCTTGTTCTCAGCTGGTCGTCAAATCGGGACATGGAACATGAGCTCTGCGGGAAATTTATCGATTAAGTCGAGATTCCTTGCGAAACTCCATTTTATGTTTATCATGGCCAAGGCTCAGGTTTGCAGCTGATCACCAATTCCAAATATGAATGTGAAAACAGTGGAAAAGTTCCGTTGAGATGTGTCACAAACCTTCTTCAATGAACTTGGCACGATCGAGGTCATCGTGAGACCGAATCGTGACCCGCCGAGTGACAGAGGGCGGGGATGATTGGAGGGATGCCACTATTACATATTGAACAGTCGTCATCCTTTTGGATCGAGAGGGATGATTAGGAAGAAGAGTGCTTAAAATCGCCGTTTTAAGCTTGCTCGACTTCAAAATATGACTAGAGTCCAATCACTTTCCTCGACTAGTGTTTCGACAGCGGAGATGAAATTGACTCCATTTGGGAAAAGGGCTTCTTTGGAGAAAACATAGTCAGACAAGTCTGTCTTAATGACCAGAAGTTTAATGTTAACGTGGCCATGTACAGTACTTCTTTATCAGATGTATAGTATTAACGTGATCAGGGATAGTACTTCTTCAAGAATTTGTCATTAATCGGCATCATGAGCGTGTCTCCATTTGGATTTGCTAGACGGTATGATCTGTTCGAGTAGACTCTCTACCATGAAAGGTCCCTCCCACTTAGCTTGGAATTTGCCATTGGTCTTATGTGTCATAACCATAGATCGCCTGACAGATAAAATCAAATATCCTTTTTTAAGGACTCTCTCCTTGACTTTTTTGTTGAAGGTCTTTGAGATTCGAGCTTGGTGCAACTCAATACGTTGTTGAGATTGTAGTCGCTTCTCATCCAAAGCTTTCAGCTCTTGGAGACGTAATCGGTAATTATCTCTTTCTGTCATCTTCGTTGCTAGAGCAACGCGAAGTGATGGCAATTGTATATCTAGAAGTATGACTGCTTCACATCCGTAGACTAGAGAGAAAGGTTTATTACCTGTCGGAGTTCGGACCGTCATCCGGTAGGCACAAAGACATTCATTGAGCTTCTCGTTTCAATCTCATTTACTTGAAGAGACAAACTTTTTGAGAAGCTTGATGATTATCTTATTGAATGCTTCTGCTAACCCATTGGCGCAGGGTTGAAGTAGTTGAGCCACATTCTGGATCCGGCACATGTCGCAGAACCGATAGAATAATTGGCTTGCAAATTGGGGACCATTGTCGTGAATGATCCACCTAGGGATACCAAAATCAGTCGATGACATGGTGTTTGATGAAGTTGACCATATTGGTTATTTTAATTTCAGCAAGTGGTACAGCTTTCACCCATTTTGAGAAGTAATCGGTTATCAGAAGGATAAACCGATGACCTTTTACCGATGGAGGACTGATAGGTCCTATAATATTGTTTCCCCATACTTCAAACGACCATGAAACGACTGTGAGGTGGACTAGCTCCGGGGGTTGGTGTATCAAATCTGCATGAATTTGACAAGCCTTACACCTTCTTGTTGTTTTTCATTGAAAATCAATATAGGGGAAAACTTACAAAAATTGAGAAGAAGATTACAAGTAATTGAACAAAAAAAAAATGAAAAATTACATGTAGAGCTCTCCTTGAGATTCTGCGGAAGTGTGACGGTAGAAGTCTGGTCAGCGCACGATCACTTTGTTCCGTTGACGATGTGATCTATGGAGTCTTAAGGAATTCCTTCTCGCCTGGTTCTGGAGATTCCTTAAGAGAGAAATGGTATTAGCACCCTAAATTTAGAGAATTGATTCTCTAAATTTCTTAGAAGCGAGAAAGTTAGCTCTGCTGATTTCTCTTGATTCTTGTGCAGGCTCTCTTTTTTACTCTAATGCCCCCTAGCTCCTCCAGAAGTGAGCTATTTATAGGCCCTTAGGGGTGTAACTGCCCCTAAAATCCAGCAAGACTGGTAATAGTCAGTTAGCCTCGCGTCAGAGGCTATTTTGAGTTCACGCGAGGCTATAAAGTCTCGTGTGAAGCTAAGTACAAGCCTTGCATGAGGCTAGACAGGCTCGCGCGAGCCTAAAAAAATGGTCATTTAACCTGACTGTCTCTACTTAATGTAGGACGAAGAGGATGGATGTAATCGCCCACTTAAAGTCACATTAACCCCACTAAAATAGTGAGGTCAGCCCACTAAAGTCTTGGTCAAGTGTTGACCTGGCAAACCCTCCCGTAGGGGGGTGTAGAAAGCTTCAAAAGGAGCTGAAATTAGCTTCGTGCAAAGCTAGCATAGCTCTTAGGCGAAGCCACAAGAAAGCTTCAGGTGAAGCAAATATTAGCTTCAGGTGAAGCTGTAATTAGTTTCAAGCGAAACTGATAGTTAGCTCTTTGCAGAACTATGAAGAGTTTCAAGCGAAGCTTACAAGAAAATAAAGCTAATATTTTAGCCCTTCAACAAGGCTATAGAATTTCAAGCGAAGGTATCCTTTTGGGCCATGCTTCGGCCTTTTTACAGGTGATACTTGACTTACTGTCTGCTTCACTGGATCAGTAAGTTTCAAGTCATCGCTTGGTCTATGAGGATGGGCAGAATCTGGTTGTCAACTTGTCCCTATCTCGTCTTTTATAAATATCGACAAGTTTGGATATCGTTCAGACCAGTTGAAGTGCTACTGATTGAGTTAAACCTGCACAGAAAATACAAAATTTTAGAACTTTATAATAGAAGTGCAAGTACTCAATGCTACCGCTATAGAAAGTGATTATACGGGTCGTGATCCACACGAAGGGACTAGCGATGAAGCTTTTTATAAGTTCTCTTTTAAGTTACAAAGAATGGTTAAAGTTTTTCTCTTGTTTTTTGAAAGAAAATGAAAATAGTTATGTTAATTTGTGAAAAAAGTGGTAGATTGAGAAGGTGGAGAAAATAGGAAATGATTTTATACAAAGAAATTAAAAAGAGTGAATAAAAGAGTTGGGAGATGGTAGTGATCTAATCTAAAGGATTAATAGAAAGAAAGAAAAACTAAAAGAACTTACCCGCCTCTTTCGGTTGATGACTTACCTTAGATTATTGGCACGTTTACCTTACTTTGGAGGCGATCAACGCATAATCCATATGATCGAGCTCAGTCCCCATTCACATTACATCATCAAGACGAACAAGAATGAAAATGATACAGAATCTTGAGGAGGAGATTATCATCATGAAATATCGGTGGCAAACACACAACAAGGCTATACTAATGCTACTAAATCTCATCAAAAGCCAAAAGAGAAAAAGCAGAAAAGAGAAGAAGAATATAAAAACAAGAAAAACATAAAAACTTACCTTTTTATTGCTTGCAAAAATGATAGAAGAAAAGAGGAGGTTATATCGGTGTCACTCTCAACATAAATCTCTCTCTCTTACTTACATGAATCTCAGTCTAACTATGCTTACAAAGAAATAAAAGTTACATGAAAAGAAAAATAAAAAATCTATACTAACCTTGAATGAAAAATAGCCTAATAATCCTTCTCTGCCTAATTGCTCCTTATACACTGAGAATTTGCAGGTATTTATAGTAAATACAAAATGGGGGAGAGTGTCTGAAGATAAGGGGAGCAAACACTTCCCCAAATCTCACCAGGGCCGCGGATCCGTGGCCTGGATGTGTCCATAGCCACATCCAAGGGGAGGATATGTCTGATTTGATCCTTTTCCCTTTTTCCTATTGGATTTTCTATTTGAGCTTCTGATTTCGATGATATCCTCATTGATCTTCGGTTAATCGATTTGATTCACCAAAATTTGAATTTAAACAACTGGATTTGAGATCATCCTCCTTTAACCAAATAAATCTAGTTAAATCTGACTTTAACTACTATTTATTTAATTTTATCCTCTTTCTCCCCATGATTATCTTCTGCAAAATAGACATTTGAGACAAGAAAATTAGCAGATTTATTACACGATAAATGTAAGAGTGTAATGAAAAGAATGCAGAATATGTGTACGATCAGCTACTGGGAAATTTGTCTTTTTGGAGTGTCAACAATTAAAGTTTTCGTAAATCTGCAATGGGATGGTTCAGATTTCGAAATATTTTGAATTGCTTTGATTGTTGAAGAAAAGACCACATATATGTAGATTTTAGCTTCGTCTTCATGGTTGAACTTAGCTTCGTCTTCATGGTTGAACTTTGGTAGGCGAAGCTACTTGAGTTCTAGCTTCGCCTCATGATTGAAATAGCCTCACCTCTGAAATGAAATAACCTCACCTCCGGGGTTATTTTAGATAACTTCGCTTACAAAGCGAAGTTATCTTGTCAGCTCTGCCTAGCGCTAGCTTCGCATGCGCTGTGAGGGAGGTTACTCCTTTCCCCGAGGCTAAACAGCTTCGCATGTATTATGAGGGAGGTTACTCCCTTTACCGAGGCTAAACAGCTTCGCATGTATCACAAGGGAGATTACTTCCTTTCCCGAGGCTAAACACTCGAGTGCTTTAGGCTCGCCGGTGCTTCAAAATTTGAAGTGGCAGCAGCAAGGCTAGGCCGTGGGGCCTATAAATAGGACTTTTGCAGTTCTTTTCTAGAGAAATATTTTTTCTTTTCTGCGAGGCTTCAATAAGACATTTTCCTCCCTCTCTTCTGAGTTTGAAAACACCAGAGTTTTCACCCTTTTTATCTCTCCAAATCGAGATTCATGGTGTCTTCTCACCGTCTAGGCGAGGCGATCGAGACCCCTGAGGTAACAGAGGCCTTCACTCTGGTCACTCGACTCATAGCCGATGAGTCTCGGCTGTTCAGAGACTTCACTAATTAATTGGTGATTTTAGAGATTTTATCTCTCTCCATTTTAGTTTTACCAGCTATTTCAGGGATTGAATTCCCTTGATCTTTGCGTTTGGCTACAAAAAATTTGGAAGAAGGTTTTAACCCTTTCAAGCTTCCTGGTAAAGCTAATACTTACCTGATAAGGTGAAGGCATCTTTCAGGCGAGGCTAGTCTTCCCATATAGACGAGGCTATGCCTTGCCATATAGGTAAGGCTATGCCTTGGCCTTTTTAAGGTCAGGCTAGCCTTGCCATATAGGCGAGGCTATGCCTTCCCGTATAGGCGAGGATATGCCTTCCCGTGTAAGCGAGGCTATGCCTTGGCCTTTTTAAGATCGGGTTAGCCTTGTCATATACGCGAGGATATGCCTTGCCGTATAGGCGAGGTTATGCCTTGACTTTTTTAAGGCTGGGTTAGCCTTTGCCGAATAGGCGAGGCTATGCCTTTGCCTTTTTAAGGCCAGGTTAGCCTTGCCATATAGGGGAGGGTATGCATTGGTCTTTCTGGGGCGAGGATAGCTTTGCCATATAGGCAAGGCTATGCCTTGACCTTTCTCAACGCATAAGTGCCTTTCAAGCACCCAAGTGAAGTTAGCCCTTTGGGGCTATTAGCATTCTGCCTCTGTGTAGGGTGAAGCTTAACCTCAACGTGAAACTGGATCTGGGTCAGCTTTACTCAGGGAGGGAAACTATGATTTAGCACTTTCTCTTTTACCCGAGGCTAACACATTTACTCTCTTCTTTTTTTTGTAGTGCATTACGATGCAGATCTATTGAACAATTTTTTTTGACTTGGTGACGAAGGTGGACATGAGTATGCATTTCTATTTTCAAGTTCAGGCTTTTCTTATCAGTAGGAAGAACATACTGAAGCAGACGACACTAATTCCATGAGGAGACCAACGTACATTTTGTAGTATCATTTTCATAACCATGTTCAGGGACGGTGACAGGATCATATTTAGAAGACCAACTCTTGTGTTTAGGATTACCACACCAGGCATCGGCCGATAATTACTTATCCAGGATGGCCCACTTAGTTGCAAATTTCTACTATTGAGCTCAACGTATATGGAAAACTGCGCCATTGCTTCTACCAGTATCTCACCTTTGCTGGGTTTCTGCACAGGACATTTGAAGGTCACAGGAAATGTGATATCACCAGTAAGGTCTCGAATCCTCTCTTCACCAATCTTGTTAAAAGAAGTGATAGTGACAAAGAAGCCATGCTCATGGGATGACTTTCTGGTGGTAAAATCTTCCATTAAGTGAAGGATTACGGCATCATGAGGGGGAGGCCTTTCGTGTCCAGTTGGTCTGGTGGAATCAGAATGTCTCATTGCATCTCAACTTCGAGAAATGCCATTTTTCTAAAGAGCGGAAGTAGATCTACTGTTCTGGACGTAGAACAATGAGTCGCTTGCTTTTGAAGTAAAGACTAAATTGTATGAAAGATAATCTTGATGTATCATCAATGTATCTTTCTTTTTGTGAATCAATAAAGTATTTGCTTTTGACTTATTTGCTCTTCTCCATGTCTTCTTCTTTGTTTTTATAGTTTACCATAGAAGAAAACTTAGTATAAAGCCCTTTGAAAGAACTAAAAGGGCAAAAATTCACAAAGTTGAATTTCTGAAGAAATTACAAATGTGACTAAAATTATTCAGAGGTTAAGAACATGATAAAGTCAGTCAAATATAAGAATCTACTAGGGATTAAAAGAAGGTAGATTTAGAAATCCGTTAGGAATCACGAAATAAAAAAAGATTAAGTCTGAATATCCATCAGTTCAGAGGTGATAAATTGGACATAACTGATTAGAAATTGTCAGACATGAGATTTTGTTGTTCAGAGGTAGTAAAGTGGGCATAAATAACAAAGAAAGGTGAAATTGGATAATCATCAGTTCAGAGGTGATGAACTGGATATAACTGATTAGAGATTACCAACACTGAGTGTTTACTATTCAAAGATAACTAACTGGATATAACAGTAAACGAAAAGGGAAGACTTAGCTATTTGTAAGTTCAGAGGTGATAGGCTCGACATGACCGATTGAGAAACCACCAAGTTCAAAATTTTGTCATTCAGAGATGACGAACTGGACATGACGATAAAATGAAGATGAACCCAGTTTAGGGACCCGTCTTTTCAGAAGAGATGAATTAGACGTGATAGGCTAAGACACACTAAATTTTAAATCCGCTGCCTAAGCTAGTCGTATTAACTTAGCAGCTAGCCCACTAGGGGACTGTAAAAGTGAATTGGATTTGGGCACCCGTTGGTTCAGAGGTAGTTTGGACATGACCAACTAATAGACACCAGGCTCACAATCTGTTGTTCAGATGTAGTCGTATTAACTTAACAGTAAGAACTCTCGGACCTGACGGGAAAAAGGAGAACAAGGTTATGGACTTGTCTGTTCAGAGGTGGTTAACTGAACATGACAGTTTGAGTACCATAAAAGGAAAAAAATCTAGACACCTGTCGGTTCAGAGATAATATGGACATAACCGATTGAGAGTTATCAGTTTCAGAGCCCTGCCGTTCAAAGGTGATGAAGTGGACATAATGGCAAAGGGGTAGTCCCTACCGGACTGAAAAATGAGACTTGGCTATCTGTCGGCTCAGAGGTAATATAGACATAACCGATTGAGAAACCACCGAGCTCAGAATTTCTACCGTTTAGAAGTGACAGGCTGGACATGACAGTAAAAGAGTTATTCAACTACGGAATGTGATTTGATTTTTAATTTCGTAGGAACAATGGTGTTTCCCTGGGGAATCATTTAAAAGAAATTGTCAGAGGTATATTGTTAACGTAACAACCGAAGAGTCCAATAGGGACTGAAAAGGATAGTCATAGACTCTAGGGGGTCTATTAGAAATTCGTTGAGGAGTTAGAAAATGAATCCTATAAGAGGCTAAAAAGAGTTTAGCGTTCTCTAACATGTCAGAGGTAATCATTAACGTGACATAAAAACCTCTATGAGGATTCGATAGGGAGAAGATTGTTCCCTGAAAAGTTGTCAGAGGTAAATATTAATGCAACAATCAAATTTCTTGCTGGAAAATTTAGAAGGAGATTTTGTCCGCAGTGACCGTAACAACTTCTCTGCCTAGGGATTTGTAAAAGCAACTTGTCAGAGATATACTGTTAACTTGACAAAGATTTATTTACTATTAGAGTTGTTTGAACATAACAGCAATTTGATTGGACCCGCCAGTCTATGGCAGAGAATGACAAGTGAAGTTTTATAAACTTGGGATATTAGCAGGATCCACCAGAGCTATTCAAAAGGTTTTATTAGCAGAGGCGTGAGCTTTTAGCATGACAATTTTGATTTGCGATTCATCTCATTGGGAAAATGAATACAGACTTATGTGGCCCTATCATTCCATAGATAGGAATTGGTAGGGGACCTTAAAGGAGAATATTGTTCTCTAGAAAATGTATGAATATTGCTAGAGAATTTCACCGGAGAATAGGAGATGGTGTTCCTAAAACTTGTTTAGGAATTAAAGCAATCATGCTGGGGATAAGAGAGTAATACTCCTAAAACGAAGGAAAAGTCAGAGGGGAAAACTTTAAAATGATTTATTTGTTTTGTGGATCCACCATTTAATGGAAGGGAATTGGTAGAGGATTCTAGAGGAATCAAGTTCCTTAGGATTTTTAGTAAATCCTCAGCTATTAATGGGTTTGGTAAGCCTTTATCAACTACCGTTTGAGTTGGGCTAGCCATGCTATTCCCCTCAACATGATGAGTTATCGAGGACTTTTTGTTGGGTTTAAGAGCCAATTTTTTCCTCTATCCTTAGCCATTAGAGGATTAGGATCATTTTGTTGCTTATGTAATTCCGTGGGGATGTCAACTAGAGCTAACGTTCTTTCTGGAATCTTTTCTAGTGTCCTTAATATTGGCACTGTGCAGCGTTCTCTCCTGATGTTCGATCAGATTGACTCTGAAGGGATCCTCAATGATCAGAGATATAATGTTAATTTGATCATGGATGATATTTCTTCTAGAATCTACCATTGATTGGAATCATAAACATGTCACCGTTTTGATTGGACAGGCGATATGCTCCATTTGAGTAGATTGTCTCTATCACAAATGGTCCTTCTTATTTAGGTCGGAACTTACCTTTGGACTTGTGTGTTCATAGGTCGTCTGATAGTTAAGACCCAATCTCCTTTCTGAAAATTTCTCTCTTTGACCTTTTTGTTGAAGGCCTTTAAGATTCGAGCCTGATAAAGATCAATACTTTGTTGAGCCTGTAACCGTTTCTCATCTAGTGCTTCAAACTCTTGGGGACATAACCGTTAGTTGTCTTCGTCAGTCATCTTGGTTGCCAGAGCAACACGCATTGATGGTATCTGAATCTCCAAGGGTATGACTGCTTCACACTCATACACTAAAGAAAAGGGCGTATTTCCTGTTGGGGTTCGGACTGTCGTTCGATAGGCCCAAAGACAATCACTAAGCTTCTCGTTCTAATCTTGTTTGCTTGCGGAGATGAAATTTTTGAGGAGCTTGATGACTATCTTGTTAAATGCTTCTTCTAAATCATTCGCGGTAGGGTTATATGCAGTTGAGGCGACATTCTCAATTCGGTATTTATCACAAAACTGATAGAATGATTGGCTTACAAATTGAGGACCGTTATCATGAATGATCCTTCGGGGGACACCAAATCGATGGATGACATTGTGCTTGATGAAGTTGATGACGTAAGTCATTTTAACTTCAGCAAGTGATACGACTTCTGCTCACTTTGAAAACTAATCAGTTATCGTAAGGATAAACCGATGACCTCTAGCTAATGGAGGACTGATTGGTCCTATTACATCAATTCTCCAGACTTCGAATGGCCATGCCATGACTGTAGGGTAGAGTAGCTCCGGGGGTTGGTGTATAAAATTCGTATGAATTTGGTAGGCCTTACACCTTTTTGCATATTTAATCGCATCAGCAATCATAGTCGGCCAATAATAGCCAAGTCGGTCAGTCAATCTTTGAGCTTCGGAGCTGGTTGATGAGCTTCACATATGCCATCGTGAGCCTTTTGATTACTTTTTGTGCTTTCAAATTGGATAGACAATGAAGAAGTATACCATCGTATGAACGGTGGTATAGCATCTTTATCACTGCATCGTAGTAGTATCGAGTAGACCTCCGTCGAACAGACACCGCTTCCCTGGGGTCATCGGGCAATATGTCGTTAAGGCATAGTCGAAGATCGGGATTTGCCAGTTCCTTGGTTTGAAGTTTGTCGAGATTGTATGAACTTCGCTAACCTCTAAATTGTACTTCGGACAGAAGAGATGACGGGTGGCCACCATGAGATGGTAACTGTTATCAATAGGTAAATCCAATGTAACTGCTAGTGCAGCTAGAGCATCTGTATTTATATTTTGGAGGCGAGATACATGACTGATGTAGAAGCCTTCAATTGTATTAGCCAACTGAATAGCTGCATGATGATAAGGTATTAGGTTTTCATGACGGACCTTCTATTCACCCTTGTCGATGATTAACTTGGAATCACCATAAGCTTCAAGGTATCGTATCCCCATTTGCTGAACAAGATGGAGGCCAATGAGTAAAGCATTATACTCAGCTATGTTGTTGGGACAAGGTTCTGTCAGCGAGAATGCACAAGGAAGGATGTGATTCTCGGGTGAGATAAATACTATCCCCACTCTAACAACAATCTTGCCCTTTGATCCGGTTCTTGATGCACTATAAAAGAATAGCTGCCATACATCATCGCTTGAAGTCATGTTGGTTTCGATAACTTCATCCAAAATATCTTCATGTAGCTTTGAAGTTTCTAGAATTGGATGAGCTGCTAAGAAGTTTGCGTGGGCAGTTTAAAGTTCATGAAGAAATCCATCGTTGTTTAAACCATGTACAAGTTATGAAAACCTAATCTTGCTTTGAAATTTTTTTAGGAAAATTGTATAGTGGCAAGAATAGAGTTGAATCCGCAAAGACTTCTTTCTAAAAATCTAGTTTTTAAAAATATAAATCTAACTTTTAATCTAGTTTGAGAAGTCCTTTAAAGAAATGTGTGATGATTGTTTTAAAAATTAAAGATCCTTGAGCAGTAAAAGTAAGAGAAGTAAAGAAATAAAAGAAGTAAAAGAGTTCTAACCAATGTAAAGAAGAATTAAAATAAGCGATGAAGAAAATAAGAAAAGAAGGGAAAAGAAAGATGGAACTTGAAATTGACTTATCGTCACCTTGTCATCTTCCTCCTCCAAGCGCTGCTGAACCAAAGGGAGTTAACAAAAGAAAAGAAGAGAAAACATGCAATAAATTATAGATGAATTCATAAAACAAAACATGCAATTAAAAGAAGAGAATCACATAAAAATAAAGAGAAGAGTGGAGGAATCTTAGACTGAAAACGGTGTACGATCTGGTAGAAGAACTCTGAATTTTATTCATAAATCATCAATTATAAAACTCTTTATCTTCTCCAGTCTCGCATTACAATACACACAACTCTTCTCTCAATATAGCCTTTACGACCCTCTCGTGTGAGGTGAGATTTTTCTTATGCTCTACCTCTCTATTTATAGTAGAAGTAGTCGTAGACTCTTGGTAGAAGTTGTGCATCCATCAAGAGATATATCTTTAGAATTTAAATTTAAACTTTGGATTTAAGATAATATCCTTTCTCTTAACTTGGAGAGCATGTTATTTTTGAATTTGAATCCTCTCCTTATCTCCAAATATGATTGCTTCATTTTAGCCCTTGAACTTCTCTCTATCCATTTATCTTCAACGAAACCGATTGGGTCTTCAAAAATTCATTTTTTCTTTTAGATTTTGGTATTATCTTATCTGATATATCTGTTTTTTAGATAAGATGGCTTCTAAATCCTTTGCTTTTGAATTGATCCTTGTTGATTTACTTTATCTTCAGTTGATGATTTAAAATTTCTCAAGAATATGATTTATATGGCTAGAATTTGTGCTTATCTTCTCTCTACTATATCCTGCATAAATTTAGACATTAAGACAAGTGAGTTGTAGAAATTATTACAAAATAATGTAGAAATACAATAACAATTATGCAATATATGTGTCCAAATACCCCCCACACTTATCTTTTATTCGTCCTCGAGCAAAACTAAGAGAGAAGAAAAACTAAACTGATCTAACCTAACTCATTTTCGTAGAAATCACGATTGCACTTAGCACGTGCAACAAACTGTTAAACCTCTAGAAGACGAGTTTTGTCTCGTGAGGGTTTTTAGTGGATTGCACCCACAAAATCTATAAACAAAGAAAAACAAAGTGTAAATATTTTTTTGAAAACGCATTTTGAAGGAAAAGAAATATTTGAAGTATTAATTAAAAAAAAATCAAGTAATCTATAAATCATAGGATTATCAAAAGTTAGTCATTCCTAAACTTAGTCTTTATTCAAAAACTTGTTTTTAATCAAGATAAGGATTAAAATTGTATTTCTCATCTAGTCATTATTTTACCCTAAGTCATATGCACCTTGTGACCGTGAAAATTTGACTCGAAATTCTTCAACTCTGACTCTTATGCCTTATTTTTTTATTTTTTTTATTTATGACAGTATTATCCTTTAGCTCTATTAGGCTTTCAAATTCACTCATGTAATGAGCCTTAGTAGGTAACTCCCAAACCGGATGGTTTTAGGGTATTGGGTGAGAAAATACCCCAAGGACTTAAGACTCGTGTAACGGTCCCAGTATTTAATCATCTCAATATCCATAATCATCAACCTTAACATTTTTTTCTAGATAATCTCTGAAATTTTCTGCAGTATCTCCTTTGAAATATGAAGTCTATCTCAATACAATATAAATCAATTTCGGCTAACATCATCCTACTTATCAATATACAATATCCCACGCAATATATAATATCACTTCGGCTTGACCTCGCCTACTTATAATTCCAAATTCTATTATATAGTGCATCTCAAATTCAATCAAATAAACATATACACAAGAGTACTTCCCTCGATATAACATTTAATACAAAATCAATTATACAAATTACAGTCATGCATATCTGTCTCTATTTATCAACTAATAAATTGTTACTCTATCTAATAAGTATACCACTATCTATTACTACTATTACTAACCCACAATTAGTAATAAAATCAGAGTTTATAAAAATAAATCACATTCTACAATAAATTTATGCATTATTTCAGGAGAACATCCTTGCAGCTCTACGCCAGACTTTCATCTTGTCATGACCTGAAAACAATAAACTGTGGTGGGGTCAGCTCAACAGCTCAGTGAGTAAAGTCATTTAAATCAAGTATGATGCAGTTGAACATTTCAAGAATAATCTCAATTTTTTTACTACTTATAAAGAGTAGTGCAGCTTAATAGGTCTCTAGTTTTTTCTATTATCCGATACTTGTTCTTCACATTCTTTTGGACACACGTGTCTCAATATTCATATATTATATCTTGTGTTATAACAACACTTAAGATGATTGTCTATCTCTTATATTCATTTAAGGATTCACTTATCACATACACTTTTAATATATATCACTTATAAACTTGGTGATACAATACCATATAACAGGTTCGTATACTACTTATTTTCAGTTCATAACACATTCGTATTTTACATATAACTCACGACACAATCACATCTTTCAGGGTGTATATTTTACTCATTTAGATTAGTTTACTATTTGTTATTGTCCTTCCAATATACATATAAGTTATAAGACACGCAGACATCACATACCACTCACGGTAGTATCCAAATATAATCGTATGTTCATACATAATGAAGCATACAATAACCACATATATGTATTGAATATCATAAATAACACCATTCATATACCAGATGTCATAAACAATTACATCCATATAACAGAAGTTACACAACTACCACATCTATATACCGGATGTCATAAACATATATGCATATACCTGATTGAGGTTTTCCTGCACACAAGAATACAAAATTTTAGATTTAAGAAAAGGTTATGCAAGGTGCTCAATTCTACCGCTATAGCAAGTGGCTATGCGGGTCGTGATCCACAGGGAGGGACTAGCGATGGAAGCTTGTTTAGTAAGTTCTCTAAAGTGTTTGAATTAATAGTTATTAAAGTCAGGTTAGAAAGAAAGTGGTAGATTAAGAAGATGGAGAAATAGAAGTGATATTTACAATGAAATTGAAGAAGTGTGAAAAAGAATGGGAATTGGTGATTTACACTAAAATTAAAAGAAAGAAAACTAAAAACTAAAAACCTACTTACCTCTTCGGCGTCTGCTTACCTTGGAACCGTGTCAATGACGTACCTTTCTTTGAAGGCGAACGAAGCATGGAATATGAGATCTTCCCTACTCCCGATCTATACTACGAAATAAAAAGGGCAAACTACGCTACCATGGAAGTAGATCTTCATCACCATAAACCATCAACGGCACTTGCAAGGAGAAGGCACCTTCGAAGCTCTTGGTTTCACATGGATCCACAAACACAAAAGAGAGAAAGAAAAACAAAACAAGAATAGAAAAAACAAGCAAACTTCGATTTAATTTTATTAACAATGGAACAAAAGATTACTTACACCGATGTCACCTCAGTACAAGCTTGATCTCCTTCCTCCATGAAAGTATCCTCTCCTCTCAGTTGTATAAAAAAAATTACAAAAAAGAAAATAAAACCTAAATTACAATCTACAAGTTAGCCTAAGAAAAACCCTAATTTTTCTCTATACTGCACTAGATTTTTGAGATCTGCCCTTCCTCTGTTGCTATGCAGGGGTATTTATAGGAGAAAACCAGAGGATAAGAAGCGTATGAAGATAAGAGGAACAAAATATCTCTGAATTTAAATTCTTCTTTTATCTCCAAACTTGTTTTGACTTATCCATAAAAGTTCAAATCTGTCCTGCAACTTGTTATCATGTTGATCGTGAATATGCCTTATCTTCTGACTGAATTGGAATGTTTGATCAACATAAGAGTTGTAGGTCTTCAAATCTTCTTTCTGGAGCATGTTGAATCATCTGATTTGCATATCTGTATCAAAAGTTATGATCTGAATACTAAAACGTGTACAGTCTAAATCCGAATTTTTTGAATTTTTATCTTTGCACTCTTCTCCTTTTATCTTTAGCCTTTTTCTGCAAGCAATTAGGGTTGAGTAGAAGTCCATCCCTCACCTCTTCTTTTAGCAATTAGAAGTTCTTTCTTATCCTTCTTTTTCCTCCCTTAGATTTTAAATAAAGAATTTAAAAATCTAAGTTTAGATTAGGTTAGATAATAAGAAACTTCTAAATTACTATAATTTTTGCACATGGGCTTTTTGGGCTTCTGGGCTTCATTCAGGCTTTTATTTCTTTATTTTTTAATTACCCAAGGTCTGCACACACTAAATAATAAAACTTTAGTAATAGTGCATAATTAAAAGAATAAATGGGAAACATGATAGTAAATGTAGTGATAAATATGCAATTTTTACTACCTATCAATACCGGACGTCACAAACCACCGCATCCTTATCCAGGATGTCATAAATATCTATTCATATAACGGATATCACAAACAACCACATTCATATACCGGATGTCATAAACATATATTTATGCATGCTTTTAATTTACCAAATAAAGTCAAGCCATCAAATTTATGCCAAGCACACTTCAATAAAAATAATTTTATTACTCCCCTTCGATCACCTCCAGTTCAACCCAGTCCCTTCCTCCAATATATTAAATAACAATACTCCCCTTCGATCACCTCTGGTTCAACCCGGTCCCTTTCTCCAATATATTAAATAACAATACTCCCCTTCGATCACCTCCGATTCAACCCGGTCCCTTCTTCCGATAATACATAAACATATCTGATAAATTCTTGAACACCCAATAGCATATATTTATATTGTAGACTCGTAGCTTTCGTCCCCATGAATCTGACGGCTTCAGAATCGTCCGAATCCAACTCTGGATGGCCAAGATATCATCCGAAAATTAAATCCGATAATTAATAAATCAGTTTTGTAAATAATAAGATCTAAAAATGTAATTAATAAATTCATCAGGAGCTTAAGTGAAATTTTACCTTTAAATATAAAATCTTAACGGATCAGATTCTTAATGGGTTGGGTTTGCTTTAAACCCAAACCCGAATGGGTTTTTCTCACACATTAACAGCAGCAGCACCATGCGCGTTGCTGCTCGAGCGCCGGCTGGCCGGCCCTGCCCGGCGCCGCCGCTCCCGGTGCCGATTCGGAGCCCAAAAAGTGAGGGAGAGAGATGATAAGGGGGACTATCCCCCCAAGCCGCCGCGCCCAGGCCGGCCAGCCCTGGCCGCCGTTGCGCTGGCGCTGGTGCCGGCCTCCTGCGATTGGTGGTTGGCCATCGGCCACCGTGAGAGAAAAATAGAGAGGGAGGGGAAAACTGTGAGAGAGAGAGAGAGAGGAAGAGAGATTTCTCATCCCCTATTCTCCGCCTACTCCCCACACCCCCATGCCCATTAAATGCTCTCCCATCCCTCATATGTTATTATTATTATTTATTTTGAGTATAATACATGTATTTATGCATATGTTTTTATCTGTAAATACATATACTTTCTCATATGAATACAATTATATGTACACCTAATTATCTTGTACAAGTACATGCCACTTCATCATCTACAAATTACAAAATAGTCGATAATTGTATTTAAATACAGTTACTTGATATTTAAACAAGTATTTCAAAGTGTTCAGATATGCACACACATGTATTCATACTTAAATTTTCTTTTCATCCCAAAATATCAAGAAATTCCAATTTCATATCATAACAATAAGTAAAATTTTCAATTATTTTGCATATCTTATTTATCAAAAATTAAAGTATTAAATTGGGGTTAAATTACCAGAGCGTTACAACTCTACCCCCCTTAGAAAAAGTTTCGCCCTCGAAACTTGACATATCTACTAATTGGCAAGGGAAATACCTTTAATTTTATTCTTTATATCATAAAATATTTCTTTTAAACAAAACAGTTTATTCCCTTTAGATCATAGATCGCATTTACTTTCTTATATATAACACATAACATATATCATATATCATCGCATTCACTTAATACATATCTTACATATTTCATATCATTACTTTCTTCCATCACACTTGGTGTTAAGTAAAGTATATTATCACATATGCATATCACACGTAGTGATAGTCGTATCATATTTCTTCACATCTCATATTACCACATACGCGTACCATACTTGATGATACACATATCACATATATTCAACACAAAAATATTTTTATTTATCGATCTCTTATCTTGAAAAATTCATCATTTCACAGTCAAATGTCTAATATGGTTCTTCCGTTCTGATTAAATTTTGACTTGCCTGACATTTTAACCACTCTCTTATTCCAGTATCTCATACCACTGGCAGTTCATACTAGGGCCTGGACCCCTAATAGAACTCATCCGAATCAAAGTATATGGGGTATACTTTTATTCGAATGTAAGAAAAAAGTTAAATATCATGCATTTTGAGATTAGTCATACATATAAGAACCCATTACACCCATGAACTACTAACATTAAGGTACGCATTCATTCATTCATACAAACTGTACGCTCACAAACATCCATTGTAATAATCAATCTAATTCTTGAATCAACAATCTAAATCAATCTCTATGTTTATACTTCTCTAGGCTATACCTAACCTTTACTCCAAATTTCTAAGTCTGTGCTCTGATACCAACTGTAACGATCCCAGTGTTTAATCACCTCAATATCCATAATCATCAACCATAACAATTTTTTTAGATAATCTCTAAATTTTTTACAACATCTCCTTTGAAATATTGAGTCTATCTCAATACAATATAAATCAATTTCGGCTAATATTAGCCTACTTATTAACATACAACATCCCATGCAATATATAATATCACTTTGGCTTGACCTCGCCTATGTAGACTGTCTAAAAATCACTGAAGATAAGTCGTCAGATAACAGAGTTCATACTTCAGATATAAGGATGATCAAAACCATTGATGCAGTGTCAAGACGTGGAGTTTGAAGCTCGCGTGTCAACATCACTGCAAAACCAAGACGCGGGGCTCTAAACTCGTGTCTCAACATCACTGCAGTACCAAGACGCAGGGCTCGAGGCCGCGTCTCAACATCAGTACAGTACAAAATGTAGGCTCGAGGCCCACGTCTCAAAATCACTGCAGTACTAAAACACAGGGCTCGAAGCCTACGTTTCAACTGAAAACCACCTAGAGGGGGGGTGAATAGGTGATTATGCTAATCTAGAAACTAGATGCGCTAAATGCGGAAGCTAAAACAAATTTGCAACACACTTAATACAACACACAAGTGTAGCCGAATTCCCCGTGAAGGGCTCTGGACTAACTCCTCTTGATTCCCCTAGAGAAGGGTTGAGGTGCTATATGAAGCTCTTGTGGTTAAGTATAAGTGAGGCGCACACAAAAGCAAGCCAAGCATATAAGGATGAAATAGCAATGTGAATTAATGCAAGGCAACACAAGCAATATGAATGATATGAAATGAATGATGCTTTGCACAAATAAAAGAGAGAGAGAGGGTTTAGAGATAATAGATCAAACGCAAACACAAAGATATGTTTCGAGGTTCGAGCCCCTAGCTCTACATCCCCGCCTTCACCGAGAAGGATTTCTAATCCACTAAGGAGTACCGAACTCCTCTCTCAACCTTACAATGCCACCGAGGCAATACAACCACAATCCACCTCTACCGAAGAGGGATAAGGCCCGTAGCCAACAACAAACACAATCACCTCTACCGAAGAGGGATCCAAACACCACAACTCCACCTCTCATTAGAGGGAGCAAACCACAATCTCAACCTCTACCAAAGAGGGAGCAACCTAACAAAGCAAGGGTTTTTACAACAAGTGGTTTCTTTCAACCACAAACAATCTCTCCTTTTCCACAAACAAAGATCCTAATAGATTAGGATAGATGATAGCTCAAGTGTGAAAAACTAGGTGTTTGAAAAACAAAAACTCAAAGAAAAAATCTTGGCAAAACTCTTGGTAAAAGATATAAGTGAAGAACAAAACAAATCTCCCAATTTTTTATTTTTCTTTGATTTTTCAAAAACCTAAAACAATACAAAGATAATTCTTTTTGGCACAAAACTCTTTTGAAAACTCTTTTAAAACAGTAGAGAAAGTCTGAAAATTTTGGCTCTAAAAATCTTAGCTAAAATCCCAAAGGAATGGGGTTTATATAGGCCAAACAGAAAACTAGCCGTTAGGCTGATCTGTCAGCCTGACAGGCTTGCGGTCGACCGGCCGGCCGACTGCCAACGGTCATAAATATGACCATTGGGCCATCCCGGTCGACCGCCCGGCTGACCCCCAGATACAGAGAGCAAAGCTCTCTGGTCCGGCCGACCGTCCGGCCGACCGTCCCAATGTCTGCCAGACGTGCACAAGGTTGTGCACGTCGGTCGACCCGCAACGGTCGACCGGCCTTTGGTGCGGCCGACCGTGCGGCCGACCGACCTGGCCTGACAGCCAAAGTCTGGGTCAGAAAAACAGGTTTAAAATAATATCAGAAATTCTTTTATCTCTTCTAAAAATTTCATGAAATTTGTTTTAACATTTTATATTGAAACACAAACTTGTGATAAAAATTTCAAGACAAATATCAAGTATATTGAATCATTTTTGTGTCTTGCAAATTTTATCAAAAACCAAAACTTGTATTTTATCAAACTTGGATTTTTCAACACATGAATAGGAAAGTCAAAATAAGTTTGTTTAGGAAGTTTAAGTATGCATGTATAACTAGAATACATCTACTATACATATAAACCATTTAAACTTGTTTTGATCAATCTATTCATGAAACAAATATCGGTTAAACTAAAAACCGAAAAAACCATAAAACGTGTGTGTTGTGCACTTGAGCATATCAACTATTCTTATCTTTACACATGGATCTAAACACACTAAACTAAACTATGATACCCAAGTCTTCTTGACGATCTTCCATCTTCAAGTCGACTCGATCCAAACTCCGTGATCCACCAAGTGCAAAGGTATGATCTTGATGCTCGGGCACTGGAATCACCATGAAAAGCTTCTAAACTCCTTGTTGAAGCTAATCACCAACTAATATCTTACTAAATGATCTGAAACTTAAAATCACAAGATTATTAGTAAACATAACTACATGAGTTAATCATCATCAAAACTAGAGTGGAAGGCCTCTGGGCCAACAATCTCCCCCTTTTGATGATGACAAAACTCATGGAGTTATATATGCATGGATTAAAGTTAAGCTTCAAAGAAGCTCCCCCTTAACTCATGCATAAACAAATAAACAATAAATATGCAATGAATGACAATGCATAATCATGCATAAACAATAAAAAGGTTCTAGATACCCAATGAAATGTTCAAAAATAAAAACATGCTCTAGATACCAATTAAAATTAAACTAAATTAAACTTAATATATGCAAAACATAAACATGCATATATAAAGCTCAAACAAACTCAAAATCTTTCTCCCCCTTTTTGTCAATCATCAATAAAGGGGTAAAAACAAAACTAAATCAATAAATTTTTCTCCCCTTTTTGTCTAAACAAAAATATCAATACAGGGGTAACAATCAATTTGAATATCAATTGAAAATATGTCAAAGTAGCATTTTGATACCAATTGAAATCATTAACATCTTGATATCAAAAAAAAGTATTTTTCTTTTTAAGTATATGATATCAATTTGAAATTTTTATTTTCTATCATAAAGTAAGGGAGTGGAAATACAAATACTAATTGAAATATGAAAATCGAATTTTCTCCCCCTTTATGAAATACCAACTAAAACAATGCGTAGGCTTGAAATAAGATACCAATTGAAAATTGAGTCAATTGAAACAAAGTTGAAACTCAAGGTGTTGGGTTATGCTAAAGCTTGAGTAAACAAAAACTAACATTTGTGATATTTTTGAATACAAATAAAACATATATATGTATGAAAGATTAGATACCAATCGAAATTGATATTATTTGAAGTGAAAGCATACATACATACAAACATATATGAGTATACAAGAAATGTCAATATTGATACCAATTGAAAGAATCCAATGATACCAATTGAAACAACAATAATATCAAAGTATAACTCATATAACCTATCCTCCCAATCATGCTTATGTTTAAAAGATTTTCAATGTAAAGCATACACAAGGCATGGTCTCCCAACCAACCGCCCTTAGAAGGTAGGGTTTTCAAAAAATAGGTTTGAAAATAATGTGTGTTTGAAAATCTCTACCATAGTGAGGAATACGAACTAGTTAAATGGAAAAACTTTTAAACTAGTACGAAATCCTTCAAGCAAGGAATAAAAAAATTATTTTTCATAAACATGAAATTCACAATATAATCAACACTCTAAGTCAATGAAGCATAAATATGACTCATGAAAACAAAAACATGAGTAAACATGAAAGGTGGGTGCATAATTAAAAACGTGAAGATCATAATCATGAAAGTATTCAATTAAGCTCAATTATTCCTTAAACATAAAAAACTCATCAAAAATTATTTAATCTTCAAGGTATATGTATGTCTTATACAAACTAAGGTATACATACATATCCAAACACAACGAGTCCACAAAAATATATGCATGAAGGCACGTGGCTCAAAGGATGTATATGTATAATCAATAGTTTGAACAAGATGGACATATACATGAAGTTAAACATAAACACATGAAAACATGAAAAACTAAATTTCTATTAAAATAAATTTGTACTTCAAGGTATATGTATGATTTGTCAACACAAAAAGTATACATACATATCCCTAAACACAATTGAGTCCATATATATATAGATTTGTATGAAAGGCAAATGACTCAAGGGGTATACATGTATATCTTAAAGTTTGGCAAAATAGACATATACATGAAATTTAAACATAAAACAAATATAAAAATGGGAATACAAGTTTAAAATGTATGGATCATCAAAACTAGACTATACTAGCACATCTAATGGGTTCAAATAAGCATTCAAGCACAAACATATATAAATTTATTTGTGGCCCACTCTATGTACAAGTATAAATCCTAGTTTTAATGAAAACTAACATTTAAACATGTAATCGAGGCATGAAGCATAAAACAAGATAAAAATCAACATGATAAATATAAACATGATTATTATGTAAATTCACATGTTATTAGAGCTATGATAAACATGATAGCTAAACAAATGGTGAGAACACAAAATGATAGTCCATATTAAATATGGGTGTCTCAAAGGCTATACATGCATGTCAAGGATCTAATAATCATGGCATTTTCATAATAATCTAAAAACAATAAATCATGCTACAAATGATAAACATGGGAAGCATGCAAACATAAATAAGGAGTTAGAGATTCGATACCAAAACCAATGAAGGCACCTCTCTAGTACTCCAAACCAAGGTGGTCCTCTCCACCAAACTTTCCTTGAAAGTGATGCATCCAAAAAGTTTACTTTAGGCACGGAACGCATCCACTCCAAGGTACCCATACTCTCACGTCATGTGAGAGCCCACACCTACATCATAAACAAGAGGGGTGGTCTTTGGTACCCATATCTTATTGGGTCCATGGGGGTTAGTCCCTTCTCTAACCCAAACAAATTTATTTGCTAAATTACAATCATGTATACGATCAAAGCAAAATTTAGCAAGGTGGCCCTTACGTCCACAATGTGTACAAGTGTACACATGAGCATACATAGTGTGATGGTGTCCGTGAGGAGCATGTGTATGCCGTGGAGGGTGTGCATGCATAATAGATGGAACTTATTTCTTTCGAAACAAAGTTTCCAAACGTGTATGGTTCATGGCACATTGGCTCATAGTGGAGCCCAAACAATCCATTTTCTTCTTAATTAGATTTATATCATTTTCAATCAAAGAAGAAGTGGAACATGCAAGGGGTGAAGTGTGTGATACTACCCTAGCATGGCAAACATGTGCATCAATCTTATTTTGCAAAACTTTATTTTTCTTTAAACAAACATCTAGATCATTTGAAATAGAAATTATTTTATTTTTCAAAACAACATTCTCTTTTAAAACAAAATCAACTTTTAAAGATAAAGACTCATTTTTCTTCAACACATCATCACAATCATTTTTAGATTTTAAAATTTGTTTTCTTTTAGAGTAAGGTCTAGTTGAGATCTCAATGAATCCCTTTCATTATAGACCTCAACCTTCTCTTGCAAAACCTTGTCAAGTCTAGAATGCAAACTTTTATTTTCTTTTTCAATTCCTAGACTTTTCTTTTTCAAAACATTATATTTTTCAATCAATTTTTCACAAACTATAGAAAGTTCTTCATTCAAAGCATGGGCATCAATATTATCATCACATGAAGAACTAGAATCAAAACTATCTAGTTGAGTTTCCGATTGTACCTCAAGGGAGTCATTCCCTTGGACCATTAAGCATTGAGACTCGAATTCTCCACTAGATTCCTCCGGTTGGATTTGCAATTGAAGCTCGGAGGTGGTTGTGGTTGTCAACTTGTTCCACACTGCAAAAGCGGAATCAAGATTAGAAACAAACATAAGATAATCTTTTGAAAGCGTGCTTCTAATAGCCTCAAGGGCTAGTGCATTGGCCTCTATATGCTTGCTATCACTAAGGTAGGATTCCTTGGTAATGGCAAGGTGAACCTTATATCCTAGGGCTTGTAGGTAAATGGACATCCTAGTCTTCCAAACAACAATGTTGGAAGCATCAAACATAGGTGGGGTCATGAAGTCCATGGGTCCAAACTATATGTGTGCAAACAAGATGAATGTGCAAATGCAAATGAAGATTAGCAAAACAAAGGATCTTACTCCTAGGATGTTAAGCCTAAATATCAGTAGCGTAGGCTCTGATACCAATTGAAAACCACTTAGAGGGGGGGTGAATAGGTGATTATGCTAATCTAGAAACTAGATGCGCTAAATGCGGAAGCTAAAACAAATTTGCAACACACTTAATACAACACACAAGTGTAGCCGAATTTCCCGTGAAGGGCTCTGGACTAACTCCTCTTGATTCCCCTAGATAAGGGTTGAGGTGCTATATGAAGCTCTTGTGGTTAAGTATAAGTGAGGCACACACACAAGCAAGCCAAGCATATAAGGATGAAATAGCAATGTGAATTAATGCAAGGCAACACAAGCAATATGAATGATATGAAATGAATGATGCTTTGCACAAATAAAAGAGAAAAAGGGTTTAGAGATAATGGATTAAACACAAACACAAAGATATGTTTCGAGGTTCGAGCCCCTAGCTCTACGTCCCCGCCTTCACCGAGAAGGATTTCTAATCCACTAAGGAGTACCAAACTCCTCTCTCAACCTTACAATGCCACCGAGGCAATACAACCACAATCCACCTCTACCGAAGAGGGATAAGGCCCGTAGCCAACAACAAACACAATCACCTCTACCGAAGAGGGATCCAAACACCACAACTCCACCTCTCACTAGAGGGAGCAAACCACAATCCTCAACCTCTACCAAAGAGGGAGCAACCCAACAAAGCAAGAGTTTTTACAACAAGTGGTTTCTTTCAACCACAAACAATCTCTCTTTTTCCACAAACAAAGATCCTAATAGATTAGGATAGATGATAGCTCAAGTGTGGAAAAACTAGGTGTTTGGAAAACAAAAACTCAAAGAAAAAATCTTGGGAAAACTCTTGGTAAAAGATATAAGTGAAGAACAAAACAAATCTCCCAATTTTTATTTTTCTTTGATTTTCCAAAACCTAAAACAATACAAAGATAATTCTTTTTGGCACGAAACTCTTTTAAAAACTCTTTTAAAACAGTAGAGAAAGTCTGGAAATTTTGGCTCTAAAAATCTTAGCTAAAATCCCAAAGGAATGGGGTTATATAGGCCAAACAGAAAACTAGCCGTTAAACTGATCTGTCAGCCTGACAGACTTGCGGTCGACCGGCCGGCCGACCGCCAACGGTCATAAATATGACCGTTGGGCCATCCCAGTCGACCGCCCGGCCGACCCCCAGATACAGAGAGCAAAGCTCTCTGGTCCGGCCGACCGTCCGACCGACCGTCCCAATGTCTGCCAGACGTGCACAAGGCTGTGTACGTCGGTCGACCCGCAACGGTCGACCGGCCTTTGGTGCAGCCGACCGTGCGGCCGACCGACCTGGCCTGACAGCCAAAGTCTGGGTCAGAAAAACAGGTTTAAAATAATATCAGAAATTCTTTTATCTCTTCTAAAAATTTCATGAAATTTATTTTAACATTTTATATTGAAACACAAACTTGTGATAAAAATTTCAAGACAAATATCAAGTATATTGAATCATTTTTGTGTCTTGCAAATTTTATCAAAAACCAAAACTTGTATTTTATCAAACTTGGATTTTTCAACACATAAATAGGAAAGTCAAAATAAGTTTGTTTAGGAAGTTTAAGCATGCATGTATAACTAGAATACATCTACTATACATATAAACCATTTAAACTTGTTTTGATCAATCTATTCATGAAAACAAATATCGGTTAAACTAAAAACTGAAAAAACTATAAAACGTGTGTGTTGTGTACTTGAGCATATCAACTATTCTTATCTTTACACATGGATCTAAACACACTAAACTAAACTATGATACCTAAGTCTTCTTGACGATCTTCCATCTTCAAGTCGACTCGATCCAAACTCCGTGATCCACCGAGTGCAAAGGTATGATCTTGATGCTCGGGCACTGGAATCACCATGAAAAGCTTCTAAACTCCTTGTTGAAGCTAATCACCAACTAATATCTTGCTAAATGATCTGAAACTTAAAATCACAAGATTATTAGTAAACATAACTACATGAGTTAATCATCATCAAAACTAGAGTGGAAGGCCTCTGGGCCAACATCAACACCATTGCAGTGCCCAAACGCGGAGCTCGAGGCCGCGTCCAGCATCACCTTAATGGCTAAACGCAGAGCTAAAGCCCTACGTCTCAGTTATAACAACCCTCATTACTGGGTCAAGTACAACCCACATAATGAGGGTAGTTAACCCCCATTATGGAGATTTTTAGGGGACATTTTACCCCTAGAACCCCCTATAAATAGCTAAAGCTGCTAATGAAAAAGGGTTAAAATTTTCCGCTGAGGATTATTGACATTAAAAAGAGTTTAACTCTTCTACACAAACTTGCTGAATTCAAGTTTTGCCCAAAGCTCTTTGAGATTTCATTTGATAGGAGCTGTGCTACTCCATCAGTAATCTAAGGAGAGAAGTTCTGAAGAAGCTTGGCGTACACCCGGTCAATGAAAAACAAGATTCAATTTCCACCGCTATGCAAAGAACCAGACATTAAACAAAGAGGAGATTTGAGCTTGAATATCTCCTCTTTCTTGTAATTGAAATTTTTGGAATTGTAATTTTTCATTGATTCAAGAAAGTTTTACAATACATATTTTCAAATTTCTGACCCGTACAAGAGATGGCGACTCCGTTGGAGACTGCTTTCTCAACTGACGAGTAAGTTGTCGTGCAAGGTGACATCAACTTCATGGGAAAGATGGTCGAGTCACTTGTCGTGGAATTCGACCATGAAAAGTATAAGGAGTTTCTCTCTCTGGCTTTAAGAGCCCCAAACTGGCGCGGCAATACCGTGGGGGCTCCTCAGAGATCCGCTCTTAAGTCTTTTCAAAGACTTCTCAAAGAATGGCTCGCGTGGCCCGCGTCAACATCTCCCACAAGAATCGCGAGGCCAACAACGATGAAGGCCAATCTCGTCATGCCTCTTCTCTCAAAATTCCTCAATTCCAGGTTATCAGGAGTACCCAACAACCCGCGAAGCATAACCGGAATGTTAAACGTTGACAAAGGCGTCGTGTATGTCGACAATATATGGAAGAAGCTGAAAAGGCTATATGTTCAGCAGGAATAGAACAAAGGGCTCAGGCCCGCATTTCTTCTGAGCAGCATCGGATTCACAAACCCCGCATCTCTATATCAACACACGGAGTTCATGAAGTCTGCATTTCACGAGTTTCACCTCAGAGACGCGATATTCAGCAACGCAGGGTCCACGTCTTTTCTCAAAGACACAAGACCCACGTCTCTATACCAAAATAGGGTGCTCATGAAGTCCACGTTTCTGAAGCTTCGCCTCACAGGCATGAGGTCCACGTCTCTTCTCAAGGACACGAGACCTGCGTTTTTGTGTCAAGACGTGAAGTCTGTGTCTCTTCTTAAAGACGTGAGACCTGTGTCTTAAAGCGCGAGGTCCGCGTCTCTTCTATAGAGAATTAGCCTCGCGTCTCCAATTCAAAAAGTGAGCCCCGCATCTCTGAGACATGCGTTTCAAAGTTATGGCGCAAGACTCACATTCACTCCCCGACCACTGAGGTCAGGGCTGAACTGGGAGGTCCTCATCCTCAGAGACTCGAGGCTAGTCTCTTCAATCCCCCTGCAATGGATCTAAGAGACTACTTGATAAAGAAGAGGAGTGTTCATCAAATCACTCCACAATGCTGCTGTGAACGGCTCATCACAACGGTGCTGAAGACCACTGCAGCTCATATGCAACCAAACAATCGATGTTTAATCGATTATCAGTAGGGCTAGTCTCTCGCTCGGCCAAGAGACGTTGCTCCCGCACAAAGAGAACCTTCTCTGATGCGGAGTACCCTGAAGTCACTGCAAACAGGTGCGTCCAAGCACTACGCCAAACTGGCATAAGAAAAGTCTTCTTTAAACTTAATATGATGCTATTAAAGTATTTAAATATGAACTAAGAGTAACCATTAAAAAGTGCAACCCTAAATTAGTTAAACCTAATTATTTATTCATCTTCAAGAACATCAATTTAATCCTGGGGTTTCTAATAAGCATAGATTTCAATCAATTCATCTTTTAAACTAAATTTGGTTGATCGAGAGATTAGCAAACTATAAGTTTAATTAGTTACTCATATTTTTATTTTCAATATTTATTATGAATGAAAAAAGTTGCATCAAAATTAAAAGAAGAAAACCAAATAAGCTAAAGCAATAAAAACTAAATTAAATTGAAAAATAAGAGGAGTAAAAAGAATAAAGAATTTTATTTTATTGGATGTCACCAGCTAATTACAAATCTCTTCTGCTTCTTCAACAATCTTCTTGTTCAAATAAAAAAAGTAAATAATACAAGAAAATTCTAAAAGAAAGAGGATCTAAAGAAAACCCTAAGCTTGAGCTTCTGAGATCTGTCCTTCCTCTGTTGCTCTGCAGGGATATTTATAGGACAAAACTAGAGAGATAGAACGCGTATGAATATAGGGGGAGCTGAATATTTCTAAATTTGAATTCTCCTTTTATCTTCAAACTTAATTTGACTTATCCAGAATTTTATGTAGAAATTCAATTCTGATCTGCAACTTATTATCGTGTTGATTGTTGAATATGACTTATCTAATGACAGAATTGAAAAGTTTGATCAACGTAAGAGTTGTAACCCTTTACGTTTCCTTTCTGGATCATCTTGAATCATTAGATTTGACTTTCGACAGAGAAAGTTATGATTAAAATACTAAAGAGTATTCAGTCTGAATCCGAATTAAATTCAGATTTTCTCCCCTTTATCTTCATCTTGTGATGCAAGCAATCAGATTTAAATATAAATCCACCTTTATCTTTATTAAAATGTGGATTCATCTTTTTCTATCCTTCTCCACCTCTAGGTTTTAAATCAAATTAATTTAAAACCCAAATTTAAATATGATAGAAAACATGTTTCTTTTATCTTCCCAATTAATCTTTATTTTCATGATAATTGTGGGCTTTTGGTCTTCTTTTTGGCCTTTCTCTTGAATTATGGAGGCCTACACATTGCTAAATAATAAATAAATTAAATAGTAATATTTTATAAAAATTAAGCTTGAAAATGTGAATAAAAATATGCATTAGTGATGACCAATCACACCCCCACACCTATCTTTTTGCTCGTCCTCGAGTAAAAAAAAACTAATCTAACTATCCTAATATCACTTTCGTAAGAATCACGATTGCACTTAACACATGCAACAAGCCATTAAACCTCTAGGCTATCTTTAGAGGACGAGTGTTGTCGCGTGAGGGTTTTCAGTGGATTACACCCACAAAATCCATAAAGAAAGAAAAAAATAAAATGTTAGTATTTTTAAATTTCATTTTAAAAATGGAAAACTATTTGAAATATTTTTGTAAAAATTAAGCAATTTATAAGTTTTTAGGATTACCAAATTGATCATTTTTATACTTTGTCCTTATTCAAATATTTTATTTATCAATTTAGGTTAGGATTCAAACTGAATTTCTCATCGAGTCTATTATCTTTACCCTATATCATATGCATCTTTATGAACATGAATTTTTTTACTTGGGAGTTTTTAGCATCAACTCTCATGCCTTATACATTTATTACTTTTTTTTGTAAGAAGTTCGAAGTATTACCACTTCGTTGCACTTTAAGGGCTTCTTTTTTTTTTTAATATGTATAACTCATCTAATTCTTTTTCGTGTAAGTATCAAGGCTTCTTGAGGCCCTAATACTTAACTAATTGATTGTTAGATGTGTTAATACATATATTATATATTTTTTCTCTTCTCTTTTTTTTTCAAACGTACCTAATTACCTTTCGCGTAAATACAAAGGCTTTCTTTAGCCTAAGTACCTAATTATTTTATATATATTTTTCTAAGACACAAGAGTCTTTGTTTTGAATACCAAATGTGTAAGTGTATAAAGCATGCATATTTTATCAAGGTAAAGATATCAGGACTAAATTACTTTTTCAATTTTTTCTCCTAAACCTAAACAACAAACAAATATTCTTATTTTGACCAAGTAGTAAGAAATCCTAATTTTAATTTTTTTATTCCTTAAAGTTAACTTAATTACTCACAAAAAATAAGTCAAAATATTATTTCCTTTTTCAAAAAGTTTTTTATTTAAAAAACTTTTCAAAAAAATTTATTTTGATTTTTTTATGTTACTTTTTTTAGTTGGTTTATTAATTTAATTTTTATTATGTTAGTTGGTTACCCCCCACACCTATCTCATGCATTATTTTCAATGTATGAATGTAATGCATGAATACATGAAATAAAGTGTAAAAAGAGAAAATATAATAATAATAATATACAAAGATATGTACAACACATGTATCCCCCTCACCTGGATCTTTTTAGGATTCATCCCTCTAACTCGCTTCCCATCATTCCAATGGGTTCTCTTTATAGGGCACAATGGGGAGGCCAATATTTTTATTTTAGCTATCCTCTTCCTCAGTCTCATCTTCCTTAAGCTCTTCTTTCTCATATGTCCGTATCCATTATTCAAAAATTGATTACTATCACACCTTTTAGTTGGAACTTTCCCACTATGAATGTCTAGGAATTCTAGCTCAGTTCCATATATCTCCTCAAAACTTAGATCAATACTTTCCCCTGGAAGTGTATAATTAACTAAAATATCCCTAATCGGTTCATCCAACACAAGAGTTCTTTTTCAAAGAGGTTTTTAAAGGTTAAGTCAATCGTAGGTTCTTGAATTTTATTCTCATGCGATATATCATTGATTGGCTCATTGACAGTGAAGACACTCAAATCAAATTTTATTTTTTTAAAGGGGACTCTAAGATTAGAATCTCCAACACGTGTCTTCTCATTAATATAATCACACTTATCCTCAAAGAATTCATCAAGAAATAGAGACTCATTCTCTATACCTTCACTTTCTTCTTCACAATTATTCTCATTGAAGTTTACCTCAAATGTTTGGTTTTTTATCTTATGAGGTTATTTTTTTAGGTTGAAGACATTGACCTCTTAGTCATATCTTCAAAGGTCAACCTCATTGATCCGTTCCTATAATTTATGATCGCATTTGCAGTTGCAAGGAATGGACATCCTAAGATAACGGGAGTTTGAGACCTAGGAGTGGATATAGGTTGGTTCTCAAGAATAATAAAATCTACTTGGTAGATAAACTCCCTAACCCGGATAAGGACATCGGTAATTTCTCTTTTGGGAATTTTTATGGACCGGTCAGCTAATTGGATTGTAATTTTAGTTGGACTAAGCTCGGCCAACTCAAGTTGTTGGTAGACTGAGAAAGGGAGTAAGTTGATACTTGCTCCAAAATCGAGAAGTGCTTGATTAATTGCAGTTTGATCTATTGTGCAAGAAATGGTAGGAAATCGGGATCCTTGTACTTGACAGGGATTTGATTGAAAAATAGCTCACTAATGTTAGTGGCTAGAAAAAACTTCTTAGGCACATTAGTCTTTCTCTTCTTGGTGCACATATCCTTAAGAAATTTAGCATAGGTAGGGACTTGTTGGATTGCATCAAGAAGAGGTACATTGATTTTAACTTGATTAAAAATCTCACGTACCTTATCTATTTGTGCACTTTGTTTGTTTTTAAACCTAATTGGGTAGGGTGCTATAGGCTTGTGCACATTTTCATCTGACTTGTCTTTTTTAGTGCTATTGGAGTCATGTTGAGGTGGAGTACGATTAGGAGAGGTGAATTGTAACGGTTCCAGTTAAAAATTTTCCTTTGATTACAATCATCACAGATTATCCAAGCTTGGGACCCATCAAGATACAATACTTTCATTCTACTAACATCAGAATGCTCTATACTTTACATCAATCTCCATTTTGATAGCATGTATGATCTTAACATGATTTAACATTTCCCAAAATATTGGTCCGACAACTCATAAGAAAACATAGTCTAATACATTACTATTCCAAAATATAATAAAGGCTTTGAGTCTAGCACCCAGCATTTCAATATTTACAAGTTCATAGCAAACATCCAAATAGAAATTATGCATAGTTTTCTACAACCATATACATATCAAAAGAAACAAGCAAAAAGGGTGAAATGTCTCCGTTGACACCCATCCTGCATATGTTGCCATTAAGCGGGTCCCTTACCTTTGTCCAAACCTGAAGATGATAATGAGAATAGAGTGAGCTCGACAGCTCAGTGAGTAAAACAATATTTATGCATGTCCATTAAGTATGTCTATTTAGACTTTATCATCAGGTTGGCAATTGTATTTTTATACCATAAGTGTGAAGTTTAAGTATTAACTAAGTTCCGACCAAAACACAGTAACAGGTCCTGTTAGTCGACTAGGTCATTCCTATAGTCGACTAATACCACTTATTAGTCGGCTAACATTGAAGCTATAGTCGACTAGGGTCGGTCCAAAAAGTATTTACTCTCTGTTGGCTGCCAGTGACTAATGTAGCCGACTACCATAACTTGTATAGTCGACTACACTATGTACTAGTCGACTTATACATCTCCTATAGTCGACTAGATATGGATCAAAAGGTATGCTGCTCTCTGTTTGTCACTTATAACAAATTATAGTCGACTACCCTTTCTGGTGTAGTCGACTACAATAGGCTCTAGTCGACTATTTATCATCTATAGTCGACTAGTCATGGTCAAAAGAAGATGTCTACTCTACGTTTGTCTCATGTAACTGAGGCTAGTCGACTTACAGTGTATATATAGTCGACTAAGATGTGTTTCCAGCGACTTGTCTACCCATTTTTTCCTTCCATAGTCGACTTAGCCCCATGGATAGTCGACTAATACTAGTGAAATTGCCTAGGTAATTTGACTTATCTTAGAGTCTAGAATACCAACTCTTTATAGTTTTAACATACAATTTCTAACTTAACCATATTAACATGCATGATTAACATAGAATATAATCGCAACATGCATACATGGTCAACATAAAACATAATCGCAACATGCATACATAATCAACATGAAATATAATCTCAACATGCATACATGATCATCATAAAATATAATCTCAACATGCATACATGATCAACATAAAATATAATCTCCCCTTCGATCACCTCCGGTTCAACCCGGTCCCTTCCTCCGATACGTTTATCACGTATTATTCTCCCCTTCGTCACCTCCGGTTCAACCCGGTCCCTCCTCCAATACATTTACCACGTATTATTCTCCCCTTCGTCACCCCGGTTCAACCCGGTCCCTTCCTCCGATACGTTTACCACGTATCATAACATGTAAATATCATATCCTTCATGTAATAACCACATGCAAGGATCCATGAGACAATAATAACATAAAGGATTCACATGATTCCTACTTTACATGATGCCAATATTAAGAAAGACATTAACATGTATGAGTAACCACTAACAACATACAAGCCTTTTCAGGATAACTAACATGTTATATCATTCCAATATATGTGTAGCCAAATATATGTATGAAGTCAAGTATGATGTTCATTCATAAAACTATTTCTTTTTAAGAGGCATGTGTTAGACTACTATGCATACACTAACGTGTCGATCATGCATAATGTAAGCATACATGGGTGCAACCACAACATAACACCATAAGATTGTTTATAATGTACACACAAAGCATATAAACTATACACAAGCATCATCATTCATTTTCACATCCATCCATAACTTAGAAATTTCTCACTTTATTTCAAGTTTTACACTCCTACTATTTTACTAGGGTTCGGATGTTCTACTCACTCTTTGAAGCGGTTAACTCCTAATCAAGCTTGATCTCCCGCTACGATGGAGTCTACAAGGCCATAACAATACCATAATTAGTTCATAACTAAAGATCATAAGAGGGGTAGAATTCTTAAAGTTTTGCTTACCTTCAACCAATATCACTCCTCCTAACTCGTTGTTCTAGATCAACCTTGTCTTCAAGAAATCCCTTTTTATGGTGATGTTAGATCACCACTTTAGCTCGTTCTATTGAGTTTTTGGAGGAGTTAGAACATGAAAAGGAAACCTTTTCTTGTATATGGAAGTAAGGGGAGTTTGTGGGGGAATGAGAGGGAGAAAGAGTGTTTTTGTGAAGAAGAAATGGGGGAAAAAGAGGGCTGCTGCTGTTTTTCCTGCTGGTGCTGCTTTTCCTGCTGCTGCTTTTTGCTACAGCAAAGGGGAAGAGAGAGAGAGAGAGAGAGAGAGAGAGAGAGAGAGGAGTTTTGTGGAGTTAGGATGAAGAGAGAGAGGGTGTTGTCAAATGAGATTGTTCTCTTCATCCCCCTCCTATTTATACTCCAATCTCTTTCATAATAATATGACAAGCGTCCCTCCCTAACCCTATCACTTTACTCCTATACCTTACCCTATAAGCAAGGCTCCATGCATCCCCCCTCCATGAGGTACTAGTACCCACAAGTATGGTGAGGGGGTATGGTGGCAAAGTCAACAAGCATGAAGTTATATTCATTTCTTATACATACATACATATGTGCATACATACTAATAGGCATAGTATAATGTATAGTATCTAGCATGAATACTTACTCCCCCATCACCTCCCTAAAGCATTAAAATGTTAGGAAAAAGGTGCTTATTAAGACAAGTGTTACATTCTACCCTCCTTATAGAAGTTTCGTCCTCGAAACTTAACGTACCTTGGAACAAATGTGGATAGTCCTTCCGTATCTACTCTTCCAGTTCCCAAGTAGCTTCTTCTATGTTTTGATTCTTCCATAAAATCTTGACCAAAGAAATATTTTTGCTTCTCAATTGCTTCTCCTTGTGATCAAGAATTTGCACTGGCTCTTCCGTATAAGACATGTCTTCTTGTATTTGTAGAGGTCTATAGGAGATATGTGATCAGGATCAGGTACATACTTCCTCAGCTGAGAGACATGAAATACATTGTGCATCCTCTCCAAAGCAGGAGGTAAGGCCAAACGATAAGCAACCGGTCCAATTCTATCCAATATTTCAAATGGACCCACATATCTAGGAGCTAATTTGTTCTTACTGCCGGTGCGTCTTACTCCCTTCATTGGAGATACCTTCAGAAAAACTTTATCCCCCACCTCAAATTTTAGTGGTCTGCGGCGATTGTCTGCATAAGCTTTCTGCCTGCTCTGGGCTGCTTTCATCCTTTCCTTAATCAACTTGATCTTCTCAGTAGCTTCTTGAATCACATCAGGGCCGAATATCCTTCTATCCCCAACTTCCTCCCAATAGATTGGTGATCTACTTTTTCTACCATACAATGCTTCAAATGGAGACATATCAATAGTGGACTGATAACTATTATTATAAGCAAACTCCACTAAGGGTAAATAGTTGTCCCAACTTTCCCCAAAATCTAATACACAAGTTCTCAACATATCTTCCAATATTTTAATGGTCCTCTCTGACTGTCCATCCGTTTGGGGGTATGCTGCTGTACTGAGTTGCAATTTAGTGCCCATAGCTTTGGACAGGCTCCTCCAAAATCTAAATTGAAATCTAGGATCCCGATCTGACACAATGGACTCAGGTACTCCATGTAGTTTAACTATTTCTCGGATATATACTTGAGCCAATCTTTCCATTAAATATTGATCCGGATAGGCAGAAAGTGGGCAGATTTAGTAAGTCTGTCTACTACTACTCAGACTGTATCTAGTCCTTGGGATGTCCGAGGAAGCCCAGTAATAAAATCCATAGCAATTTGACACCATTTCCATTCAGGAATTTGTAAAGGTACTAGCAATCCTGGGGGCTTTTTATGTTCTGCTTTCACTTGCTGACAAACTAAACACTTGTGGACAAAATTGGAAATGTCCATTTTCATTCCATCCCACCAGAATTTATGATGCAGATCTTGATACATTTTTGTGCTCCCCAGATGAGCTGTATACGGGGTATAATGAGCCTCTCGCATTATTTCTTCTTTGATCTCTGCTACATCCGGCACACATAATCTGCGTCTAAATCTCAGTACATCATCTTCTATTTGAAACTCTTTGAGTTCTCCTTCTTGTACTTTCTTCATAACCTTCCTTATTTGAGTATCTCTTTGTTGGCCCTCTTTAATTTTGTCATATAGATCAAATTGAATGCTGATTTGATTTAGTTGATACTTAGTATTGGAGGAATCAATGACTCGCACCTCTAGTTGCATTTCCTCTAAATCCCTTAATATTCTTACTTGGCGAGTTATCAGAGTGGCCATTGTTCCTCCTGACTTCCGACTTAAGGCATCAGCCACCACATTGGCCTTTCCAGGGTGGTATTGGATAGTAATATCATAGTTCTTCATTAGTTCTAGCCATCTCCTCTGCCTCATATTCAGTTTTTTTTGTGTGAAGATGTATTTCAAACTCTTATGATCAGTAAAATTTTCACAAGACACTCCATACAAGTAATGTCGCCAGATCTTTAAAGCAAAAATTATAGCAGCTAATTCCAAATCATGAGTTGGATAATTTCTTTCATGAATCTTCAATTGTCGGGATGCATAGGCAATAACTCTCCCATGTTGCATTAACACACATCTCAGTCCCAATTTTGATGCATCACTGTAGATGGCAAATACTTCAGTCCCCGAAGGTACAGTTAGAACATGAGCAGATGTTAGCTTGGTTTTAACCTCCAGGAAGCTCTTATCTTGTTCTTCCCCCCATACAAACTTCTTATTCTTTCTAGTTGTTGGGTCAATGGTGCCACAATTAGAGAAAATTCTTCTACGAATCTTTTGTAGTATCCAGCTAATCCAAGAAACTTCGAACTTCGGTGACATTTGTGGGTCTAGGCCAGTCTTTGATTGCTTCAATTTTCATTGGATCTACTGATATTCCCTCCTTGGATATAATATGGCCAAGAAACCCTACTTGCTTCAGCCAAAATTCACATTTCTTCAATTTAGCATATAGGTATTTCTCTCTCAAGGTTTGGAGGACAATTCTAAGATGATTTTCATGATCTTCCCTATTCTTTGAATAGACCAAAATATCATTGATAAATACCACCACAAACTGGTCAAGATATGGTTGGAACACTCGATTCATTAAGTTCATAAATGCTGCTGGGGCATTAGTGAGTCCAAAAGGCATGACTAGGAATTCAAAATGTCCATATCTTGTCCTGAAAGCAGATTTGGACACATCTTCTGGCTTGACCTTCAACTGATGATACCCCGATCTAAGGTCTATCTTAGAAATACACAAGACCCTTGTAGTTGATCAAATAAGTCATCAATCCGAGGAAGAGGGTACATATTTTTGATAGTGGCCTTATTCAATTCCCGGTAGTCAACACATATTCTCATACTCCCATCCTTCTTCTTAACAAACAGTACTGGTGCTCCCCAGGGAGATACACTTGGCCGGATGAAACCTTTGTCTAATAATTCCTGCAATTGATTTTTAAGTTCCTTCATTTCTGCAGGGGCCATACGATATGGTGCCTTTGAAATTGGGTCAGTATTGGGCATTACATCTATTGTAAATTCTACCTCCCGATCTGGGGGCCAGCCTGGTAAATCTTTCAGGAATACATCTGTAATACCTCGTTTCCGGAATACGTACTTTGTTGCGTATTCAGCTTTTCAGCCGTATTTTCCGAATTACCTTCCGTATTTATCCGATTTCAATTTCAAATATCATTTTCCAATTTATTAGATTTTATGTGATTTTCTGGAATTTTCTGGAATTAAAATGAATTTCTTCAAAACCGGTGTCGACCAGCGCCGCTGATCAATTTTCTGATTTTTATTTTCCAAACTGTTGGGAATTTTCAGAAAGTCCTTTAGACTTTATTAATTAGAATCAGATTTCTTATCTAAGTCCTTTTTCTGAGAATTTTCTGATTTTATGAAAATTCCAACGGAGTCGGTATTTTTCCGATTCCGGGATTTTTAGTTCCAAAATTATAAAGTGTTTCTCCAAACGGATTCCCCTATAAGTTTTAGTATATTATTATGGATTTTTGGTGAAATTTAGGAATCGTTCCGAGATACTCGAAATCAGGACGATTTCGGTATTTTCCGAAATGTTTTCCGTGTACGTGACTTTAAACCGGGAACCCGTGTTTTCAATATTTTAATTTTTCGAGTTAGAGAAAATATCTTCTCTTTTTATAATTTCTTTTCCTTTTCCTTTTTCCTTTTTCTTTTCCTTTCCTTCCTTCCTTCCACCAAATTCTCAAAATATCTTTTCCATCAAAATATCCCAAGTCCACACTCTTCCTCATTAATGCCCTCATTAACTCTTCTTCCCCATGGCCGGCCACCATTGGCCAAGGGAAACACCTCATCCCCACTCTTTTGCAAATAAGCCCCTCTCTTTTATAATATTGCATTCCCTCTACAAAAACCAAATCCTATATAAACAAAATCCTTTACACTTTTATTCTTTTCTTCTCTTCACCAAGAAACCAACCTTCACAAAATCCCTCTCCTTCTCCAAAGCAAACCCTAGGTCTTCCTCTCCATCTCAAGCAACTTGGTTTAAGGATCGTCCGCGATATCGTCAAGAATCGCGTTGGTGCTTTTCGTCGATTTCTATCTCTTCGGGACTCGTAAAAGCCCCACACAACCTATCCAAGTGAGTATATTTACTCACCAAGACTAGACAACTCCCTTGTTTACTTGTGATGCTCATTCATGTACATTTATGCCATAAAAATCGTATTTTTAACCCATCAAACAACCATCAGAATTTCTATTCTGTTTTCTGTTTTTCCCAGTATTAGTCGACTTGACCTAGGACCTAGTCGACTAACCCTTTTTAGTTGAAACGTAGCTTTTCTGATTTTCACAGTTTTAGTCGACTAAGACCCAATAACCAGTCGACTAGACCCCCCTAGTCGACTACATTTTAACCCCTAGTCGACTAATTTTCCTTGAACCAGAAAACACCAACTCTCCACTCCGGTCGACTTATCCCAAATTATTAGTCGACCAGAGACCTCTAGTCGACTACACATAGTACCCTAGTCGACTAACATGTCCCGGAAATTAATCCCAAATTTCTATATCAAAGATTTAGTCGACTTGCGTGCCCATTAGTCGACTTATAGCCCACCACTAGTCGACTACCCTTCCAACCCAAGTCGACTACCAAACTCTCTGGAAATCACTTTAGTCGACTCCTGCAGACTAGTAGTCGACTGAAGACCCCTACTAGTCGACTAATCCTCCACCTAGTCGACTAATTCTGACTATTTAACTTAGTTGTTTCCTTTTCTGATTTTGGACTTTAACCCCTATACACTTGTGGTACATTGTTCATGTTTATGCCTCATTACTGATATTACATGGCATGTTACTTGATGGATCTCATGGCTTATACTTCATGACTTGGCACCATGTATATTCATGTTAGACTTGTTAATTAAAATGTATATCTCCACTTTATCATGCTATCACTTGTACCAAGCATGATTGATTTGACCTTTACATAAAATAGACCAACTTATATTGGGTCCGGGGGAGACCATGCGGATATCGATTGTGTTCGTGTTTACAGTGGTTTTAGGAAGTGTTGTGCAACCCCTGTTCCAGTCTGACCTGCGGTACACCAGGGGACTGAGGGGAGAGCTTGCTCCCTGTATTGCTGGTACCATATTGATAAGGGCATGCATAAGTCCCTTTTATTGAGGCCTAGCGGCTGGGTTCCGTTACAAGCACGGAACATTATTGGGCCGTTATCCCGGGCATGCACGGGATCCACTGTAAACATAGTTCATCGATACAACCGCTGATTTCCAACAACCCCCTTGCTTTATTGGGATATGGATCTATGTGCACTGGGACGCTGGACCACATAGCTAGATATCACGATGAAACAAGTAATAATAATAAGACATTAATTGTAGATGTATTGTTTTAGGACTTTGGATTTCCATGCTTTATCCTTTATATTGCTATATCTTATTTACTCGTATCCATTAGCCATTTGGCCATATCTCGTTTATTGTTATATGTCTTGATTCTGTGGATTTGCATATTCAGATTCCGAGACTTGGAACGAAGTGGATCCATCCACTGAGGACCAAGAGTACTTCAGTGAGCAGGCCGACCAGCTCTAGTTCCTCCAGTGCCGTACTCTTCATTTTTGGCTCACGCGTCTTCCTTTCTTACGTGAGCATCTTGTATACATTTGTATATCTTCTTTTGGACTTGGTTGTGAAACAAAACACTTGTAAAGTGTATCAGTTCATAACTTGTACTTGTACTTTATTGTTGGCATATATGAATATACCACGCTTGTGTTATACTCTGATCCTGTATTGTATTGTACTTTCACGCTTAGCGTATATACGTGGGGGCAGTTCTGACCTACGTATATACGTCGCGGTGACGTGTCCGTATCCGCCAGGATCGGGGCGTTACAGGTTGGTATCAGAGCCTAGGCTCTTAAACCTAAAGTACAACCAAGTGGCAAATTCTAGTAATTTGCTTATGCCAATTATAATGTACAAAGTTATAGAGTCCATCTTGCTTCCTTCAATTATCAATTCCTTCGTATCCTAAACTCCCTTCCATTGTTTTCAATTCCAGTTATCATACGGTATGGAGCGTCGCTCGGGTCGGAACAATGTCGGGCAAGTCCCGAATGGACCCAATGGACCAGTAGGAGGAGAAAATGTTGATGTGCTGAGGATCATTCAAGCCATGATGGTGACCCAGCAACAACAGGTGGAAGTACAGCAGCAGCAGACTGAGCTCCTGAGGCAAGAGCTAACAGCCCCAAAGGAACCGAAGCCGGGGAATGTATCGGATTTCCGGAGATTGCAGCCTGCAGTGTTCACGGGGAGTGAGGAGCCATTGGAGGCAGAACAATGGTTGACGGACACGACAGACCTGCTGACCGCAGCTCGTGTCCCACAGGAGAGTCAAGTTGAGGTCGCTAAGATCCAGCTGAAGGACATAGCTCGGACTTGGTGGCTTGCAGAGGAGGCTCGCTTGGAGAGGCCTATCACTTGGGCTACCTTCTCCAAGAGTTTCTACAGCCGCTTCTTTCCGGCTACAGCACAGGAAGAGATGGAGGAACAATTCATCGGACTCAAGCAGGAAAACAAGTCGGTGGACGAATATGCAGCGGACTTCCTTAGACTCAGCCGTTTCGCTCCTTATATGGTGACGGACGAAGAGAAGCGAGCGAGCAGGTTTCAGAAGGGTCTTCGGATGGATATTCAGATGTACATGATGTCTCAGGAGTTGAAGACATATGCAAGTGTTCTCTCTACCGCTCGGAAGGTAGAGCGGGGGTTTGAGAAGACACAGGGGGATCAGATGAGACAGCAGGTCATGAAGAGGCCTTTTGTACCTATGGGACGAGGAGCCCCATTCAGAGCAGCAAAGATGCAGAGGCAACCTTACAGGCCAGCACCTTATCAGACAGCCCAACCACTCCCTGTTTGCAACTTTTGTGGGAAGCTAGGACACACTCGACCAAATTGCCGGAGGGCGAATGGGTTGTGTTTATGGTGTGGTTCCAGAGATCATGCAGTAGGAACTTGTCCACACAATAGATTTGGGACAGCCAACCAGACCTTACCAGCACTTCCAGGACCCAGTGGACAGAGAGTGTTGCCAAGACCAATTGGGCAGAGGGATCAAGGTCCGGTGGTGAGGAGAGACCAGGGACCAGTAGTAAGGAGAGCACCCCTTCCTCCACAGCATATGATTCGCCCAGTCCAGAGAGGAGGTAGGACAGCAGCCGGGCGTGGCAGGGGTCAGGCTTACAACCTGACGGAGGCAGAGGCTGAGGCTTCAGAGGAGGTGATTACAGGTAACATCAGAGTACACTCAAAGCCTGTTCTCGCTTTATTTGATTCGGGTGCATCCCACTGTTATATCTCAGATAAATTTGTGGCCGTTCATTCTATTCCTGTTGGATTATTAGACCACAAGTGGGAGATAAGTACAGGGAATGGGGTAGTCTTATCATCTAGAGTGTGTACTGACTGTCCAGTAGAACTGTGTGATAAGGTCTTAGCCATAGATATGCTCGTGCTCGATACTAAGGGGTACGATGTGATCTTAGGCATGACCTGGCTCAGTCAGTATCATGCTATAATTGATTGTAGAGAGAAGAAGATCAATTTTAGAATTCCCCATCAGCCTGAGTTTCAGTTTAGTGGAGAAGTGAAGTCCACTAAGGGAAAGCAGATCATTTCATCGGAAGTTCAGAAGCAGAAGGTGCCAGTGTGGGATGAATTCCCGGAGGTGTTTGCGGAGATTACAGGATTGCCACCTGTCAGGACGATTGAGTTCTCCATTGAGACTATCCCAGGGGCATCTCCTATATCTAAGGCTCCGTACAGGATGGCACCAACAGAGTTGGAAATCCTGAAGAAGCAGCTGCAGGAGTTATCAGATAAGGGATTGATCAGGCCAAGTACTTCACCGTGGGGAGCTCCAGTATTGTTGGCCAATAAGAAGGATGGTAGCAAGAGACTTTGTATTGACTATAGGGAGTTAAACAAAGTCACCATCAAGAACAGGTATCCCCTTCCCAGAATAGATGACTTATTTGATCAGCTTCATGGAGCCCGTGTATTCTCCAAGTTGGACTTACAGTCGGGCTATCATCAGTTGAGAGTGAAGAAGGAGGATAGACTGAAGACGGCATTTAGGACCCGATATGGCCACTACGAGTTTCTTGTTATGCCTTTCGGAGTCACTAATGCCCCTGCAGTGTTTATGGACTTGATGAACCGAGTGTTCTCACCCTTCTTGGATCAGTTTGTTGTTGTCTTCATCGACGACATCTTGATTTATTCTAAGAACAGGAAGGAGCATGAAGAACACTTGAAGATTGTGTTGCAGACACTTCAGCAGGAGCAGCTTCATGCCAAGAGGAGCAAGTGCGAGTTCTGGCTAGACAGTATAGCATTCCTCGGACATGTGGTGTCAGCAGAAGGTGTATCCGTTGATCCGGGCAAGGTACAAGCAGTAAAGGAGTGGCCAGTCCCGAGGACAGTGACAGAGATAAAGAGCTTTCTTGGACTAGCTGGATACTACAGACGCTTCATCCAGGATTTCTCTCGGATTGCAGCTCCATTGACGAAGCTTACCAGGAAAGGGGAGAAGTACATCTGGACAGAGGAGTGTGATGCAGCCTTCGAGCAGTTGAAGCAAAAGCTCATTTCAGCTCCTATCTTGAGAACTCCCTCAGGGAGAGGAGGGATGGTCATCTTTAGTGATGCCTCAGGTAAAGGCCTAGGATGCGTGCTTATGCAACATGATCATGTTATCGCATATGCATCCAGGCAGTTGAAACCTCATGAGAGGAATTACCCAACTCATGATTTGGAGTTGGCAGCAGTGATCTTTGCCTTGAAGATTTGGAGGCACTATCTTCTGGGAGATAGAGTGCTGATATATACAGATCACAAGAGCCTCAAGTATATCTTTTCTCAGAAAGAACTGAATATGAGGCAAAGGCGGTGGCTGGAGCTTATGGCAGACTACGATATTGATTTGCAATATCATCCAGGCAAAGTCAATACAGTCCCGGATGCTTTGAGTAGGATGCCAGAGAACAGAGTGCTTGTCCAGTTCACTCAGCAGGAGGACTTGATTCGGGATTTCATCCGATTGGATTTGATGGTGGTCCGAGGAGCTGAGAAGACAGGACAGCTTATGGCTTTACAGATCCAGTCTTCACTGATAGAGGAGATTAAGGAAGCCCAGAAGGAGGATCCCAGACTCCAGACATTTAGAGATCAGGTCGAGGCTGGATTGAGGACGGATATCTGTATTCGTCCTGATGATGCCTTGTGCTTGGGAGATAGGCTTTGTGTTCCCCAGGGAGAAGTGAGACAGAAGATTTTGGCTGAAGCACACAGTTCAGCCTACTCTATACACCCGGGGGGAAACAAGATGTACCAAGACCTGAAGAAGCACTTCTGGTGGAATGCCATGAAGAGAGAGATAGCTCAATTTGTGGCTAAGTGCTTGGTGTGCCAGCAAATAAAGATCGAGCATCAGAGATCGGCTGGACTTCTGCAACCTTTGCCAATACCTGAGTGGAAGTGGGAGCATATCACTATGGACTTCGTCACAGCATTACCTCGTAGTCCCAAGGGTAATAATGCTGTGTGGGTTATCATTGACCGTCTCACTAAGTCGGCCCACTTCATACCATTCCGGGTCGGTCAGACGACAGAGGTGTTGGCGGAGAAGTATATGAAGGAAGTGGTCCGTCTGCATGGAGTGCCAGTCAGTATTGTTTCAGACAGAGATACGAGATTCAGATCTCACTTTTGGGAGAGTCTCCAAGAGAGTCTGGGCACTCGTCTGAAGTTTAGTACAGCTTATCATCCCCAGACGGACGGACAGTCGGAGCGGACCATCCAGATCCTCGAGGACATGCTTAGAGCTTGCATGATTGAGTTTGGAGGTTCTTGGGAAGACCATCTACACTTGGCCGAGTTTTCTTATAACAACAGTTACCAGGCAAGTATAAAGATGGCACCTTTTGAGGCACTGTATGGTAGGAAGTGTCGATCACCGATTTGTTGGGATGAGGTCGGTGAGCGGAGTTTATTGGGACCAGAGATGTTGATCCAGACGACGGAGAAAATCAAGATTATCAGGGATCATCTCAGGGCAGCTCAGAGCAGGCAAAAGAGTTGGGCAGATTCTCGGAGGAGGCCATTGGAATTCGGAGTTGGAGATCATGTGTTCCTGAAGATTTCACCGACTAAGGGAGTGATCCGTTTCGGCACTCGTGGGAAACTAAGTCCAAGGTATATCGGCCCATTCGAGATATTGGATCGAGTGGGAGATGTATCGTATCGATTGGCGCTGCCGCCATCGTTGGATGGAGTTCATAATGTTTTCCACGTGTCTCAGTTGAGGAGATATGTGAAGGATGACAGCCATATTTTGGATCATTCCGAACTGGAGTTACAACCAGACTTATCTTATCAGGAGCAGCCAATGGCCATCTTAGACAGGAGTGTCAAGACACTGAAGAGCAAGGATATACCTTTGGTGTTAGTGTCTTGGAACCGCCATGTGCCAGGAGAGGCCACATGGGAGCGAGAGGACGTCATCAGAGAGCGATATCCGCAACTCTTTACCACTTGGTAAGATTCTTTCCTTCTATATCTCTACCGTTATATTCCATCTATCATGTCTTTCCTTGTTGTCTTTCATCTTGCGAAATTTCGAGGACGAAATTTTTGTAAGGTGGGTAGATTGTAATACCTCGTTTCCGGAATACGTACTTTGTTGCGTATTCAGCTTTTCAGCCGTATTTTCCGAATTACCTTCCGTATTTATCCGATTTCAATTTCAAATATCATTTTCCAATTTATTAGATTTTATGTGATTTTCTGGAATTTTCTGGAATTAAAATGAATTTCTTCAAAACCGGTGTCGACCAGCGCCGCTGATCAATTTTCTGATTTTTATTTTCCAAACTGTTGGGAATTTTCAGAAAGTCCTTTAGACTTTATTAATTAGAATCAGATTTCTTATCTAAGTCCTTTTTCTGAGAATTTTCTGATTTTATGAAAATTCCAACGGAGTCGGTATTTTTCCGATTCCGGGATTTTTAGTTCCAAAATTATAAAGTGTTTCTCCAAACGGATTCCCCTATAAGTTTTAGTATATTATTATGGATTTTTGGTGAAATTTAGGAATCGTTCCGAGATACTCGAAATCAGGACGATTTCGGTATTTTCCGAAATGTTTTCCGTGTACGTGACTTTAAACCGGGAACCCGTGTTTTCAATATTTTAATTTTTCGAGTTAGAGAAAATATCTTCTCTTTTTATAATTTCTTTTCCTTTTCCTTTTTCCTTTTTCTTTTCCTTTCCTTCCTTCCTTCCACCAAATTCTCAAAATATCTTTTCCATCAAAATATCCCAAGTCCACACTCTTCCTCATTAATGCCCTCATTAACTCTTCTTCCCCATGGCCGGCCACCATTGGCCAAGGGAAACACCTCATCCCCACTCTTTTGCAAATAAGCCCCTCTCTTTTATAATATTGCATTCCCTCTACAAAAACCAAATCCTATATAAACAAAATCCTTTACACTTTTATTCTTTTCTTCTCTTCACCAAGAAACCAACCTTCACAAAATCCCTCTCCTTCTCCAAAGCAAACCCTAGGTCTTCCTCTCCATCTCAAGCAACTTGGTTTAAGGATCGTCCGCGATATCGTCAAGAATCGCGTTGGTGCTTTTCGTCGATTTCTATCTCTTCGGGACTCGTAAAAGCCCCACACAACCTATCCAAGTGAGTATATTTACTCACCAAGACTAGACAACTCCCTTGTTTACTTGTGATGCTCATTCATGTACATTTATGCCATAAAAATCGTATTTTTAACCCATCAAACAACCATCAGAATTTCTATTCTGTTTTCTGTTTTTCCCAGTATTAGTCGACTTGACCTAGGACCTAGTCGACTAACCCTTTTTAGTTGAAACGTAGCTTTTCTGATTTTCACAGTTTTAGTCGACTAAGACCCAATAACCAGTCGACTAGACCCCCCTAGTCGACTACATTTTAACCCCTAGTCGACTAATTTTCCTTGAACCAGAAAACACCAACTCTCCACTCCGGTCGACTTATCCCAAATTATTAGTCGACCAGAGACCTCTAGTCGACTACACATAGTACCCTAGTCGACTAACATGTCCCGGAAATTAATCCCAAATTTCTATATCAAAGATTTAGTCGACTTGCGTGCCCATTAGTCGACTTATAGCCCACCACTAGTCGACTACCCTTCCAACCCAAGTCGACTACCAAACTCTCTGGAAATCACTTTAGTCGACTCCTGCAGACTAGTAGTCGACTGAAGACCCCTACTAGTCGACTAATCCTCCACCTAGTCGACTAATTCTGACTATTTAACTTAGTTGTTTCCTTTTCTGATTTTGGACTTTAACCCCTATACACTTGTGGTACATTGTTCATGTTTATGCCTCATTACTGATATTACATGGCATGTTACTTGATGGATCTCATGGCTTATACTTCATGACTTGGCACCATGTATATTCATGTTAGACTTGTTAATTAAAATGTATATCTCCACTTTATCATGCTATCACTTGTACCAAGCATGATTGATTTGACCTTTACATAAAATAGACCAACTTATATTGGGTCCGGGGGAGACCATGCGGATATCGATTGTGTTCGTGTTTACAGTGGTTTTAGGAAGTGTTGTGCAACCCCTGTTCCAGTCTGACCTGCGGTACACCAGGGGACTGAGGGGAGAGCTTGCTCCCTGTATTGCTGGTACCATATTGATAAGGGCATGCATAAGTCCCTTTTATTGAGGCCTAGCGGCTGGGTTCCGTTACAAGCACGGAACATTATTGGGCCGTTATCCCGGGCATGCACGGGATCCACTGTAAACATAGTTCATCGATACAACCGCTGATTTCCAACAACCCCCTTGCTTTATTGGGATATGGATCTATGTGCACTGGGACGCTGGACCACATAGCTAGATATCACGATGAAACAAGTAATAATAATAAGACATTAATTGTAGATGTATTGTTTTAGGACTTTGGATTTCCATGCTTTATCCTTTATATTGCTATATCTTATTTACTCGTATCCATTAGCCATTTGGCCATATCTCGTTTATTGTTATATGTCTTGATTCTGTGGATTTGCATATTCAGATTCCGAGACTTGGAACGAAGTGGATCCATCCACTGAGGACCAAGAGTACTTCAGTGAGCAGGCCGACCAGCTCTAGTTCCTCCAGTGCCGTACTCTTCATTTTTGGCTCACGCGTCTTCCTTTCTTACGTGAGCATCTTGTATACATTTGTATATCTTCTTTTGGACTTGGTTGTGAAACAAAACACTTGTAAAGTGTATCAGTTCATAACTTGTACTTGTACTTTATTGTTGGCATATATGAATATACCACGCTTGTGTTATACTCTGATCCTGTATTGTATTGTACTTTCACGCTTAGCGTATATACGTGGGGGCAGTTCTGACCTACGTATATACGTCGCGGTGACGTGTCCGTATCCGCCAGGATCGGGGCGTTACAACATCAAGGAACTCATTTACGACTGGAATAGTCTCAATTTTGATATCAGTTCTAGTGGTATCCAAAACTGAAGCCAGAAATCCTTGACATCCCTGCCTCATTAACTTGGTGGCTTTAATGGCCGATATGTATGGTATGTCATGACTAACTTTAACCCCTTCAAAATAAACTCCGGGACTCCTTCCATTCTAAAGATGATCCTCTTTCTATTACAATCCACATAAGCACCACAAGCGGACAACCAGTCCATTCCTAGTATTGCATCAAACTCCATCTCACCCAACTTAATCAAATCAATGGATGTTTTCATCTCCCCAATCATCACTTCACAGTTCACATGTCTAGTGCTAGCTATTATCTTTACCCCTATAGGTGTGGATACAATCAACTGAAATCCTAGGGGTTCCGATACTTGATTTAATTTATAAGCAAAAGCACTAGATATGAATGAATGAGTAGCTCCAAGATCAAACAATGCACGGGCAATATGTTCTGATATGGAGATCATACCTTCCACTACTGCATTTGAGGCCATTGCTTCTCGGTGGGTTAATGCAAAAGTTCTTCCTTGCACTCGTGGTTGTTGGACAGATGACTGAGTTGCAGCAGGTCGATGAGCATTACTGGGCGGCATAAAGTTACTGGTTGGTCCTCTGGGAGGGTTCATCCTCATAGCTGGCCTCTCACTTTCCCTACTCTGTCCTTGGCTTCCTCGCCTTGCCGGGCAATTTTTCTTCAAATGCCCCACTCCTCCACAAAAATAGCAAACTCTATCTTGGAGGCAGTCTCCAAAATGGTTTGTTCTACACTTCTGGCACCAAGGGGTCTCTGAGATTCTGGGGTGGGACACAGGGGTAGCTTGTGCTTTCGAGAAAGTGTCTCTGTTCCTCAACCATGTTCTTCTGCCTCTGGCCCCTCCTCCCCTTTGAAGAGTGGTATTAAACTCAAATCTTTTATTTCTGGTGGATCCTGATGCCACCGACATTGATGGTCCTTGATATCGGGGGCGCTTTGAGTTGGGAATTTCCTTCACCCAGTCTTCATGACCATCTTGCAAATCTATTTCTACCTCCAAAGCTCTTTTCACAGCTTGGAGATAATCTTCAGTTGCAAAGGAATCAATCTGCCTCGAATTTCTGATCTCAGGCCCTTCACGAACCTCTTTGTCCTTTCTGCTTCACTCTTCACCAAGGCATCAGCATACCTGGATAATTGAGTGAACCTCTGATCATATTGAGACACATTCATCAGGCCTTAACGTAATTCCAAGAATTCTGACGCCATCTTGTCTCTGGCGTCTCAGGGATATATTTTTCAGTGAATTTGTTCACTAAAAATTCCTAAGTAATTAATTCTCTTGTACTTTTCACACTATTCTTCACCGCCATCCACCAATGTTCTGCTTCCTTTTGAAACATAAAGGAAGAGAAAGATACCTTTTGCTCATCGGTGCAGTTCATTACATCTAGGATCTTCTTTATCTGGAGAAGCCATGCTTCAGCTTGTAAGGGGTCCACCTCCCCTCCAAATACAGGCGATTTCATTTTCTGAAACTGCTCCAATGCTCGGTGGGAGTTGTTATTATTTGCTCTGGTCATTAACTGTGTGAGCCACTCCGGCATCACCCTTGGAGTCCCATTACCTCCTCCTATCTGGACTTCAGAATCTTCATTGTTATCCATGGGGTGTGCGTTCCCCATCACACTATAGTGTGACACACCGAACGACAAGGACTCATTTAGTGGTAGTTGATTTATATCCATGCGTCCTTCCTATAAGATAAGGACGTCTAGTCAACATACTTCTCAATTGGAAACAATTTGGATAAAATTTTAGTTTCATGCAATCATTTTAATACCATATTCACTATCACTTTTGTAAACAAACAACTTGCTATATATATTTATATGTACATCCCAACACGGATACAAAGATATTATACTGATATGTCTACCCTTTGGATATCTGAACTAACCCATGTGCATATAAGGTGTGCTAGGGCATATACAACAATTCTTAGGATATCCATCATCTAGCACACTAGGCTTATACATATATATATATATATATATATATATACACACACACACACACACACACACACCACACACACACACACACACACACACACACACACATCAAAAGTGTTTGCTCAAAGATTCATCCTTCATAGGGCAGAGTCTCTCCACTTGAGTCCAAGCTGGTACTGCTACTATCCTCACTATCACCCATGCCTTCCTCGGAGTCTTCTCCCGGTAATTCACCTCCCGCGCAGTACCAGTCATCAAAATCATCATATAGGTCCATGTCATCTTCCCATGTTTTATTCCAAAAGACACCTCCATAAGTGAATCCTCTACGGGCCTCCTCCTTTATTGTACTAGTATCCTCTATCTCTACTACATCGAGTAAATCCCCAACCAAGCTCTCCGTATCAACAATGGTTGGTTCAGGCTCATTAGACGCCTGAGACTCAACCTCCTCATAGTCTATGTGGTCTGGGGCTGCAATTATGTCCTCTGGGTCAGTCTCGTCAGACTCATATCCCCAATCCATAGAATCTTCCGTCCAACTCACACTCGAGCTATCCGAGCTAGAGACTGGCCAATATATGTCAGAGTCCCCCATCTACATGCAAACAAAGAGTCGTATCAATCTCATTCTCATGAAATAGTCTCAACATACGGCTATAATCAGAAAGAAGCAATACATATTTACACACATACTTATACTTACACTTATCCTTAGTCTACCCGTAAGTCTCATGTTTTAGAATAACTTAGGTTCAATAGATAATTCAATGTATTCCCTCGTCCCAGTGTCCCATACCACTAGAAGTTGTTACTGAGAGCCCGCACCCTCAGTCAACTCACCCGAATCAGGATGCGCGGGCACCCTGATTCTAATGCGAGGAAATACTCAATTACCGCTTGACTCATTATTAATCTGTCACATAAAACTCACTACCTAACTATATTCACATGTCCATACGTATAAACCTAACAATTTCATTGTCTCCTACCTCCGACTTAATCTACTCCTTCTACTTATAAACCTTGGCTCTGATACCAACTGTAACGGTCCCAGTTAAAAATTTTCCTTTAATTACAATCATCACAGATTATCCAAGCGTGGGACCCATCAAGATACAATACTTCCATTCTACTAACATCAGAATGCTCTATACTTTACATCAATCTCCACTCTCATAGCATGTATGATCTTAACATGATTTAGCATTTTCCAAAATATTGGTCCGACAACTCATAAGAAAACATAGTCTAATACATTACTATTCCAAAATATAATACAGGCTTTGAGTCTAGCACCCAGCATTTCAATATTTACAAGTTCATAGCAAACATCCAAATAGAAATTATGCATAGTTTTCTACAACCTTATACATATCAAAAGAAACAAGCAAAAAGGGTGAAATGTCTCCGTTGACACCTATCCCGCATATGTTGCCATTAAGCGGGTCCCTTGCCTTTGTCCAAACCTGAAGGTGATAACGAGAATAGAGTGAGCTCGACAGCTCAGTAAGTAAAACAATATTTATGCATGTCCATTAAGTATGTCTATTTGGACTTTATCATCAGGTTGGCAATTGTATTTTTATACCATAAGTGTGAAGTTTAAGTATTAACTGAAGTTCCGACCAAAACACAGTAATAGGTCCTGTTAGTTGACTAGGTCATTCCTATAGTCGACTAATACCACTTATTAGTCGGCTAACATTGAAGCTATAGTCGACTAGGGTCGATCCAAAAAGTATTTACTCTCTGTTGGCTGCCAGTGACTAATGTAGCCGACTACCATAACTTGTATAGTCGACTACACTATGTACTAGTCGACTTATACATCTCCTATAGTCGACTAGATATGGATCAAAAGGTATGCTGCTCTCTGTTTGTCACTTATAACAAATTATAGTCGACTACCCTTTCTGGTGTAGTCGACTACAATAGGCTCTAGTCGACTATTTATCATCTATAGTCGACTAATCATGGTCAAAAGAAGATGTCTACTCTCTGTTTGTTTCATGTAACTGAGGCTAGTCGACCTACAGTGTATATATAATTGACTAAGATGTGTTTCCAGCGACTTGTCTACCCATTTTTCCCTTCCATAGTCGACTTAGCCCCATGGATAGTCGACTAATACTAGTGAAATTGCCTAGGTAATTTGACTTATCTTAGAGTCTGGAATACCAACTCTTTATAGTTTTAACATACAATTTCTAACTTAACCATATTAACATGCATGATTAACATAGAATATAATCGCAACATGCATACATGGTCAACATAAAACATAATCGCAACATGCATACATAATCAACATGAAATATAATCTCAACATGCATACATGATCATCATAAAATATAATCTCAACATGCATACATGATCAACATAAAATATAATCTCCCCTTCGATCACCTCCGGTTCAACCCGGTCCCTTCCTCCGATACGTTTACCACGTATTATTCTCCCCTTCGTCACCTCCGGTTCAACCCGGTCCCTTCTTTCAATATATTTACCACGTATTATTCTCCCTTTCGTCACCTCCGGTTCAACCCGGTCCCTTCCTCCGATACGTTTACCACGTATCATAACATGTAAATATCATATCCTTCATGTAATAACCACATGCAAGGATCCATGAGACAATAATAACATAAAGGATTCACATGATTCCTACTTTACATGATGCCAATATTAAGAAAGACATTAACATGTATGAGTAACCACTAACAACATACAAGCCTTTTCAGGATAACTAACATGTTATATCATTTCAATATATGTGTAGCCAAATATATGCATGAAATCAAGTATGTTTTTCATTCATAAAACTATTTCTTTTTAAGAGGCATGTGTTAGACTACTATGCATACACTAACGTGTCGATCATGCATAATGTAAGCATACATGGGTGCAACCACAACATAACACCATAAGATTGTTTATAATGTACACACAAAGCATATAAACTATACACAAGCATCATCATTCATTTTCACATCCATCCATAACTTAGAAATTTCTCACTTTATTTTAAGTTTTACACTCCTACTATTTTACTAGGGTTCGGATGTTTTACTCACTCTTTGAAGCGGTTAACTCTTAATCAAGCTTGATCTCCCGCTACGATGGAGTCTACAAGGCCATAATAATGGCATAATTAGTTCATAGCTAAAAGAGCACAAGAGGGGTAGAATTCTTAAAGTTTTGTTTACCTTCAACCAATATCACTCCCTCTAACTTGTTGTTCTAGATCAACCTTGTCATCAAGAAATCCCTTTTTTATGGTGATGTTAGATCACCACTTTAGCTCGTTCTATTGAGTTTTTGGAGGAGTTAGAACATGAAAAGGAAACCTTTTTCTTGTATATGAAAGTAGGGGGAGTTTGTGGGGAATGAGAGGAGAAAGAGTGTTTTTGTGAAGAAGAAATGGGAGAAAAGAGGGCTGTTGCTGCTTTTTGCGCAGCAAAGGAGAGAGAGAGAGGAGTTTTGTGGAGTTAGGATGAAGAGAGAGGGTGTTGCCAAATGAGATTGTTCTCTTCATCCCCCTCCTATTTAGACTCCAATCTCTTCCATAATAATATGACAAGTATCCCTCCCTAACCCCATCACTCTACTCCTTTACCTTACCCTATAAGCAAGGCTCCATGCCTCCCCCCTCCATGAGGTACTAGTACCCACAAGCATGGTGAGGGGGTATGGTGGCAAAGTCAACAAGCATGAGGTTGTATTCATTTCTTATACATACATGCATATGTGTAGACATACTAATAGGCATAGTATAATGTATAGAATCTAGCATGAATACTTACTCCCCTATCACCTCCCTAAAGCATTAAAATGTTAGGAAAAAGGTGCTTATTAAGACAAGTGTTACATGAATGCTTGTTTTGAACTTGATGGTGTTGATACTTGATTTTCAACTTGTTTTCCTGACCGCAATGTCTAAATCAAATTACATTGATTCATGTGATCCTCTTGAGCCAAGTGAGCTTGACTAGAGTTCCTAGGGTTTGCTACCGGTTTATTTTCCCACTTTATTTTAAGTTTTACACTCCTACTATTTTACTAGGGTTCGGATGTTTTACTCACTCTTTGAAGCGGTTAACTCCTAATCAAGCTTGATCTCCCGCTACGATGGAGTCTACAAGGCCATAATAAAGCCATAATTAGTTCATAGCTAAAAGAGCATAAGAGGGGTAGAATTCTTAAAGTTTTGCTTACCTTCAACCAATATCACTCCCCCTAACTCGTTGTTCTAGATCAACCTTGTCATCGAGAAATCCCTTTTTATGGTGATGTTAGATCACCACTTTAACTCGTTCTATTGAGTTTTTGGAGGAGTTAGAACATGAAAAGGAAACCTTTTTATTGTATATGGAAGTAAGGGGAGTTTGTGGGGGAATGAGAGGGAGAAAGAGTGTTTTTGTGAAGAAGAAATGGGAGAAAAAGAGGGCTGCTGCTGCTGCTTTTTGCTGCAGCAAAGGAGAGAGAGAGAGGAGTTTTGTGGAGTTAGGATGAAGAGAGAGGGTGTTGCCAAATGAGATTGTTCTCTTCATCCCCCTCCTATTTATACTCCAATCTCTTCCATAATAATATGACAAGTGTCCCTCCCTAACCCCATCACTCTACTCCTTTACCTTACCCTATAAGCAAGGCTCCGTGCCTCCCCCCTTCATGAGGTACTAGTACCCACAAGCATGGTGAGGGGGTATGGTGGCAAAGTCAACAAACATGAGGTTGTATTCATTTCTTATACATACATGCATATATGTAGACAAACTAATAGGCATAGTATAATGTATAGAATCTAGCATGAATACTTACTCCCCTATCACCTCCCTAAAGCATTAAAATGTTAGAAAAAAGATGCTTATTAAGACAAGTGTTACATGAATGCTTGTTTTGAACTTGATGGTGTTGATACTTGATTTTCAACTTGTTTTCCTGACCGCAATGTCTGAATCAAATTACATTGGTTCATGTGATCCTCTTGAGCCAAGTGAACTTGACTAGAGTTCCTAGGTTTGCTACCGGTTGACTAGGTAAAGTTCCTTTGGGCTTTTCACTTAGGGAACCGTCTAACTTACTCATTTGGACCTCTAACCTTGATATGGCTTGTCCTGTAATTTGCATGAAAGATGCAAGAATCTTCTCAAAATCGGTTGAGTTCTTTTCAATGTGGGGACCTTGGGGAACTTGGTTGGGAAATGTTTATTGATAATTGAAAAAATTGGACTGATGGTTGGAAGGTGAGAATTATTTATTTTGGCTCCATGAGAAATTCGGGTGATTCCTCCAGCCAGAATTGTAAGTTGGAGCATAGGGATTGTTTGCGGGCCTGGTGAAGGCTGCATTCATATTTTCGGGCAACATTTGATTAGCTAAAAAGATGGGATATTCTTCGAACACGTGGTTCATGGCCTGACAGTAAGTACAACCCGTCAAAGGTGTTGGGCTGACTTGGTTCACAGAGACTGGCTCCTTAGTTTCTAGAGCTTCCAGTATTTGCATTACAACATCTAGTTTAGCTTCAGTAGCTATGTTTGCCTCAATGGAATGGGCACCTCGTTTAGAAGAACTAGGGTCGTTAGTCTTAAATTTTTCTAGAGTTGGTTCCCATTGGATGGTCTTATCAGCCAAGTCTTCATATAATAATCATCCTTCGTCTTCGTTCTTTTTCAAAAATACTCCTTGGCACATGGATTCTAATAGGGTTTTTGTTTGACATTCTAATCTATTATAAAGAGATTGGCAAAGTCGTCATTTCTCTATGCCATGGTGAGGGCATTGCGCAGGGAGGTCCTTAAAGCGTTCGAAATACTTCCAAAAAGGTTCATTAGATGTTTGCTTAAAATGCAAGATACTTTTCCTAATTTGCGCAGTTTTGTGAACGTGATAGAATTTCTTCAAGAAGGCCTTGATAAAATTATCCCATGATGATATAAAACTGGCTTCTATACTGTAGAGCCATTTCTTTACTAAGTCTTTCAAAGAAATTGGGACGAAACGTAATTTAACGGCGTCTACTTCTTAGGTATTCTCATCATGAGGCATACTTCCTCAAATTTCCTTATAAAAAAGTATGCATTCTCGGATTCAAATTCATGAAACTTGGGAAGAATGTTGATGCATTATGGTTTTAGCTCAAATTGGTTGTCTCCTACATCGGAGAGCTGAATGCAAGATGGGACCGAAGTCATAACAGGAAAGAACCTATCCTCCAATGATGGTGATGGTGTCATATGTGGATCGGGTTTGAGTTCAGGTGGTGAGCTGTTCCTAGTTATTTAGATGTGACTGGGTCTTTCGACCAAGCTGACATGCACAGTTAAACAAGAAAGTTCACCCAATCAATCAAAAAAATCAAAAATCAAAAATCAAAATCCTAGGATAAGCCTGAACCTAGACGACTCCTAACTTTAGACTATCTTTGGGAGGTATTATTCTGACCTTAACCACAAGTTAATCGGCCAGGTAGGTGGCAAGATCGGTGGGAGGTATCCGTCAAAGACGGGCCTAATTATGCCAAACCACCAACCTTCGGGGTTTCGGCTCTCAATCCCCAACCTTAGACACCGATTTAGTAAAAGTTAATTTTGAACAACTTCTTCTTTCAGTCAATCTCTTAATGAGCCCAAGTTAACCTAAGGTCAACGTCTAGTCATTTTTTATTTTAGGGTTAGGATTGTGAGTGCAACGGAAATGATTTGTGGGTCAAGGAAGGGTAATGACTTCCCCACCTTATGTTGTTTATGGGTTTTGCCCTTAAAATGTATTAGTGTACGTGTACAAACAAATAGAAAAATATTCACTCAAAAGCAGTAAATCATCCTAGTGTGCTTCCTACGCTATATGCAATGTGAACGTACCTTGTCCCCAGCACTCTTCAACAATAATTAAGAAAATTAAATAGACACGTGCCTATGATTCAAGAGTCTAATTTTTTTTTAATTAGTCAACTAATAGGTTATTGTTAATTAGTTAGAAGTATTCAGGGTGATCACAGAGAAAAATTATCAAAGCAGTAACAGGACTTTGCAATTTGTAGCAACCTGCAAAAGATCAATTAGTAGTGATCTGCTAATGCTGCTGAAACGTTACAATTGCCGCGTTTGCGCGGCTGTATAGTAGGCTCTGTTGCTCAACCTTCTAGGGCAGAGGCACAGAGTAGTTATATGTCCTTTGTTGCAGCTAGTTTTCTTATTATCAGATCCTGCAAACAGAAAAAATAATTTATTTTAGAGAATATCGTACTGTTCCCTTTCCGCAACAGCGCCAAAATTTTGGTTGAGAGAAATTTTTGAACTGAAATAAAGAAAGAGTTAAAATCAGAAAGTTCTTAGTCTCTTCTCAATGTAACCGTGTAGCGAGGGCTAGACGGGTTGATCCACAGGGAAGGATGCGATGGAAACTTTTCGGAATGATTTCTCTAACAGTTAACTTGGAAAAAGAGAGATTGATTGTAAGAAAGAGATTTAATTAAGCAAAAAAATTATAGTCCACTAATCATCTACCACAATCAAATATTAGTCTAAAAAGAGTGAACCTCTTACTGAATCTACAAAGAATTAGCTACCCTAGGGTTTTGATTGAGAATCAAGCAAGATAAGTAAAAATATTGTAAACCTAATTAGTGTGCACTAATTAAAATTAAACTTTAGTTCATCCTAAATTCTAAGCATAGTATAAGAAAAGTCTTATTTAAGCTTAACATGTATCAAAGTATTTAAATATGAACTAAGAGCAACCATTAAAAAGTGCAACCCTAAATTAGTTAAACTTAATTATTTATTCATCCTCAAAAACATCAATTTAATCCTAGGATTTCTAACAAACATAGATTTCAATCAGTTCATCTTTTAAACTAAACTTAGATTGATCGAGAGATTAGCAAACTAAAAGTTTAATTATTTACTGATATTTTATTTTTATTTTCAATATTTATTATGAATGAGAAAAGTTGCATCAAAATTAAAAGAAGAAAAGCAAATAAGCTAAAGCAATAAAAACTAAATTAAATTGAAAAACAAGAGGAGTAAAATGAATAAAGAACTTTATTTTATTGGATGTCACTGGCCATTTGCAAAGCTCTTCTGTTTCTTCAACAATCTTCCTCTCCAATTAAAAAAACAAAATAATACAAGAAAATTTGGAAAGAAAGATGATCTAAAGAAAACCCTGAACTTGAGCTTCTGAGATCTGCCCTTACTCTTTTGCTCTGCAGGGGTATTTATAGGGAAAAAATCAGAGAGATAGTAAGCGTATGAAAATAGGGGGAGCTGAATATTTCTGAATTTGAATTCTCCTCTTATCTCCAAACTTGATTTGACTTATCCAGAATTTTATGTAAAAATTCAATTCTGATCTGCAGCTTGTTATCATGTTGATTGCTGAATATGACTTATCTAATGACAGAATTGAAAAGTGTGATCAACGTAAGAGCATTTAAATTTTCTTTCTGGATCATCTTGAATCATCGATTTGAGTTTCGACAGGGAAAGTTATGATTAAAATACTAAAGTGTATTCAGTCTGAATCCGAATTAAATTCAGATTTTCTCCCCTTTATCTTCATCTTGTGGCGCAAGTGATCAGATTTAAATAGAAATTCACCTCTATCTTTAATTAAGATGAGGATTCATCTTGTTCTATTCTTCTCCTCTTCTAGGTTTTAAATTAAATTAATTTAAAACCCAAATTTAAATAGGATAGAAAATTGCTTCTTTTATCTTCCCAATTAATCTTTATTTTCATGATAATTGTGGGCTTTTGGTCTTCTTTTGGGCTTTCTCTTAGATTATGGAGGCTTGCACATTACGAAATAATAAATGAATTAAATAGTAATGTTTTATGAAAATTAAGCATGAAAATGTGAATAAAAATATGCATTATTGATGACCAATCAGAAGGTGTTAGAATTTGACTCCTGCCAAATCAGTGTCAAAGGACAGGGATTGAGGGGTGAAACCCCGAGGCTGGTGGTTTGGCTTAATTAGGCCCGTCGCTTTAGCGCGGATACCTCCCACCATTCTTGTCCTGATCTGGTTGATTAGCTTGTGGTCAGAGTCTGTATTATACTTCATGTGGACAATTAACCAGTTAGGAGTTGTCTAGGTCTAAAGTTTACCTTAGACTAAGCTTGGTTGCTTTTTCTCGTTAACTATCGATAAACTTGTTTGTGGTAGTATTTGTGTATGCAAGTGTGGTCGAGAGACCCAAATTCATCTATGTTAACTAGAAACACATCACCACCCAAACTTGAACCAAAACCAGATCCGGCTATGGCTCAACCGACATCATTGCAGGATAGGTTCTACGCCATGAGAACCTCACTTCCATCTTGCATCCAACTTTCATCGGTTGTTGAACACAACATTGAGCTCAAACCTCAGTTCATCAACACACTTTCTAAGTTTCATGGCTTAGAGTCTGAAGATGCTTATTTCTTCACAAGAGAATTTGAGGAAGTATGCTTAATGATGAAAATCTCACACCTTATAGATGATGCTATTAGGTTGAGATTTATCCCATTTGCTCTTAAGGACATAGTGAAGAAATGGTTATACAGCTTAGCGGCCGGTTCTATCACATCGTGAGATGGTTTCATCAAGATCTTCTTGAAGAAGTTCTATCAAATTCACAAGACTGCTCTCATTAGGAACAATATTATGCGGTTCAAGTAAGAATCTAGTGAACCATTTTGGAGGTATTTTGAACGTTTCAAAGACCTCTTTGTCCAATATCCTCATCATGAAATAGAGAAGTGGCGACAATATCAAATTCTCTATGATGGTTTAGACTACTCAACCAAGACTCCCTTAAAAACCATGTGCCAAGGGGGTTCATGCAAAAGGATGAGAACGAGGCATGGGATTTATATGAGAATCTAACTGAAAAGACCATCCAATGAGAACCGACTAACGAAAACTCTAGGAATCGACTAATGAAAACTCTAAGAATTTAAACTCCATCTCTTCAAAAGGAGATCTCCATTCAATTGAATCATTCATCACTGTCGAGGCTAGAATAGCAAACCTAGCAAGAAGACTGAAAGTTTTAGAAACTAAGGAACCAAGTCCCGTCAATCAAATCAGCCCAAACTAATTTTCAACTCCTGATTGTACTTACTGTCAAGCCATGAATCATGTGTTTGAGGAGTGTCCAGTGTTTCAAGCTCAGCAACAATTTTCTTAACTGATGAATGTTGCCTTTTCAAGGCCAAACAATAATCCTTACGTACAAACGTACAATCCTGACTGGAGAAATCACCTAAATTTCTCATGGAGCCAAAACAACAATGACCACTCATGGTCAAATCATTCAAAGCACTTCCAACATTCTAATAATTCTTCCAATCATCAACCCAACTTTTCAAATTACTATCACAATTCTTCCAACCATCAACCGAATTTTTCAAATTATCAACAAAACTTTTCCAACCAAGCTCCTCAATCTTCCTTCCAAAATCCTCCACTTGAGAAGAGAATGACTGATTTTGAGAAAAACATTGAAAGGTACATGACAAACCAAGAGTCCCTCATGCAAACAATACAGAGGTTAGAGGTTCAAATGAGCCAATTAGCTAATCCACAAAATGAGAGGCTAAAGGGTACCTTGCCCAGTTAGCCAGTAACGAATCCTAGAAATTCCCAACAAGCCCATTTGGCTGAGGATCAACCGTTGAATCAATGTAATGTTGTTCATACATTGAGGTCGGGAAAGAAAGTTGATAATCAAGTGTCAACACCATCCAATTCCATTCAGCACAGCCACACACAAGCATCCACTTCATCTAGTCTCAATCCTTTCAAATCTGACGAATCTGAAAAGGATAAGTCAGTCAGTCAGGTGCATAAGCCTATAGTATCATTTCCTAATAGGCTGAAAAATAACAAGCAAACTCAACACATGGATAAGATAATTGAGATCTTCAATCAAGTGAAGATAAATGTGCCACTTCTTGATGCCATCCAACAAGTCCCATCCTATGTAAAAATTTTTAAGGACATGTGCACCAAGAAGAGAAAGACTAATGTTTCCAAGAAAGTCTTCTTAACCACTAATATTAGTGAGCTACTGTCGGGTCTGATCCCTGTCAAGTATGAGGATCCGAGTTGTCCTACCATTGCCTGCACTATAGGACAAGCCGAGATTAGTTATGCACTTCTTGACTTGGGGGCAAGTATCAACTTGCTCCCTTTCTCAGTTTATCAACAACTCGGGTTGGGCGATCTTAGTCCAACTCGAATCACAATCTAACTGGTTGACCGTTCAGTGAAAGTTTCCTTGAGAAAAATTAATGATGTCCTCATCCGGGTCGGAGAGTTTATCTACCCTGTTGATTCATAGTTCTTGAGACGTAACATGTGTCCAATCCTAGGGCTCAAACTCTTGTTATCCTAGGGCGCCCATTCCTTACTACTGCCAACGCTATTATCAACTGTAGGAATGGGGCCATGAGGTTAACTTTTGGGGATACGACTAGAGAAGTCAATGTCTTCAACCTAGGAAAGTAACCCCGTGATGTTGAGGATCAAACATTTGAAGTCAACCTCATTGAGAACTTGACAAGTGAACATAGAGAAGAATTGGAATTAGAAACTGATTGTGACCTCAAGTTAGAGTCTGAAGACTTTAACCTTGATCAGATTATCGAGTCTGCTGTGAATTGGGCCTCGAACCCTATTTCACCAAATGTGGAGCCAATAAACTTGACTCCTCCTTCCAGTGAGCCATCCCCTTACTTAGAGTTGAAAGCCTTACTTGCAAATATCAAGTACGTCTATCTAGGCGAATAAGGGACCTTTCCTGTCATAATTGCCTCCCATTTAAATGACGGGCAAGAAGAGAATCTTCAAACAATTCTTAGAAAATATAGGAAAGCCATTGGTTGGACTATAACCGACATAAAGGTATTGAGTCCAGCCATACTTCAACATCACATTCATCTCAATGAAGAAGCGACGCCAAAAAGAGACTCGCATTGTAGGTTAAACCCTATAATGCAAGAGGATGTTCATGCTGAAATTGTGAAACTCTTAGACAATGGGATAATCTATCCCATTTCTGATAGAGACAATATAAGCATGCCAGTATAAAGACAAGTAAGAGATAGAGAGAGCAATCGCAAACACGGGAGAATTGTTTCGAGGTTCGAGCACACTTGCTCTACGTCCCCGCCTTCAACACTATGAAGGATTTTCACTATAATCGATCCCACCGGATCACTCGGTGCCGCAACACCTACAAGGAGTTCCCACTAGAACTCTTGGACTCTCTAGTCCCTTCACTCGTTCCCGCAAGAACAAACACACGCAAGCACCAAGCTTGCCGAGGCGACACCTCTACACCGAGTTCTCACTAGAACCCGAAATAACGCGAACACACAAGTCCGCCTCCTCAAATCAAAGATGTAAACTTTGGTGATCTAAACACTTGATCACCTAAAATTCTCTCACAATAAAGATCCCTATAGGATAGGTATAGCAATGGAAAGCTCAAGTGTTTGTGAGAAAAATAAGGATGGAAGTTGTGGTGGAAAACACAAGAAAATCACTTTTGAAAATTCTTGATAAACTCTCCTTTTGAATGGAAGTATTTGGCTCTTAAACAAGTGGGAAAAACCTCTTAAAAGAGTAGGAAAAACTGGTGCAAAAATCCACTTAAAATCTTATTGAAAACAGTCCATAAGAGCCCCTTTTATAGGCTAGGAAAAACTAGCCGTTGGGGCAAAACTGCAGCCTGGACGGCTGTCGGTCGACCGCCCGGTCGACCAGCCAACGGTCAGAGTTCTGTCCGTTGAGCCAGCTGTCGACCGGCCCGGTCGACCGTGGCCTGGAAACAGAGAGCAGAACTCTCTGCCGGTCGACCGCCCGGTCGACCGGGCTTTACAGAGAGCAGAGCTCTCTGGACGGTCGACCGACTCGGTCGACCGGCCCTCTAGCCAGACTAGGCGTGCACGCTTGTGCACGTCGGTCGACCGACTCGGTCGACCGGCCCGGTCGACCGGCAGAAGCCAGAAAACAATTTTTCAGGATTTAAAAACTTGGTTTTATATTTAAAATAAGTTCCCATAAATCCTCTAAAAATCTACAAAAATAAGCTCAGTATAATACTTTGATATACAAATATGTTTGAGTAAAATCAAGACATGTTACAAACATTTTAAACTATTTTTATAACTTAGAAATTTTGGCTCAAAACAAAATCTGTATTTTTCAAAATAGATTTTTTCAAAACTTCTTCAAACACAAAAACAAGATATTTTAAATACTTTTAAAGCATAGAGTGTATGGATATGATCCACTACACATACATGATGAAATATTTATGTTTTTGTCAATAAGCACTAAAATAGTTTGGGTTAAAACATATGTATATATTAAACTCTAAAAAGCAAAATGGTATTTTTTCAAAATGAAAGCTCTTTTATGAAAACACATCTAAATCTTGTGTGTGAGTGTATATGGTATACTTGAGCAATCCACCAACTATTCTATCCTTTACATTTTATCTAAAACAAAATCTTAACAAAAACAAGTCTAGACACAAGTCTCCTCTTGAAGTCTTCACTTGAACTCTTCTTCTCCTTCTTGACTTGGTCCAAACTTGATCCATCGAGCTAGATTCCTCTTGAGTACTTGATGTGGTCTTGATGCACAAACTCTTGAATCAACACGTGCTAGCTCCAAAACTTGACTTTAAATCCTTTGTTGAAGCTAAACACCTACTAAGATCTTGACCAAAAATCTGAGACTAAATAAACACAAGATCATTAGTACTATAACTACATGAGTTAATCATCATCAAAACTAGAGTGATGGCCTTTTGGGTCAACAATCTCCCCCTTTTTGATGATGACAAAACTCATGGAGTTATATATGCATGGATTAAAATAAAGCTTCAAAGAAGCTCCCCCTTAATTCATGCATAACAAATAAGCAATAAGATATGGCAATGAAGTGCATAAAACTAAACAACTAAACATACATCAACAAGGTGAGAGACAAAAACATAAATCCAAAATCCTTTTTCCAAAAACTTTTCTCCCCCTTTTTGTTTAAACTTTTAAAAACATTTTCTTTCCATTTTCTAAAACACAAGATGCATAAACTCAATATATGCAAAAACTCAAATATGCATATATAAACTCAAAATCTTTCTCCCCCTTTTTGTCAATCATCAACAAAGGGGTTAAAGTAAATACAAAACAATGTTCTCCCCCTTTTTGTCAAAAACAAAAATCAACAAAGGGATAAAATCAAATCAACCAATAAAGAGATATATGCGATATACATTCATGAAGAGGAAGACGCTAAGTTAACTTCCCTACATATATGCATTACATGAAGAAGGGATGACAAGCCCTAACTCACATAACGCATAATATGTAATACATAAGAGGAGATGTGAAGCTCCCCCTAAACACGTGTATCACATAAAGAAGAGTTGCCAAGCTCCTCAATATAAGATACACTCAATATGAATCTATATGTAGAAGAGATATTAAGCTCCTCTTGCATATAGGCACTACATATCAAAACATTTTTAACACAAATTTTTATAATACTAAAAAAAATTTTACGATATCACTTGTACATAAACAAAATTTTATGATACCAATTGTAACTAAAACATATCAAAAACATTTTTAAGATACAAATTGTACCTAAATAATATAAATTTTGAATTGTAAATAACACAAATTTTGAATTCTTCTTAAATCAACAAATTAATTTGATATATCACAAGAATTTTAATACCATATGAAATAGGAAATGTGTGATACCAAATTGAAATTGAAACATTTTTACATTTTGGTACCAATGAAAGAAGTTATTTTGATACAAATTTAAATTTACATTAAATTTTAATATCAATAGAAATACATGATAAATTTTGATACCAAGTAGGTAAAACATATTGATACCAAATGAAATTAATAGATACCAATTAAAGTATATTATGATACCAATTGAAATATATTGTAAATTATGATATCAATAAAAATGCCAATTGAAGTTTATTCCAAATTATAAAAATACCAATTGAAAATAATGCATAAGCTTATAAAAAGTACCAATTGAGAAATCAATTGAAATCAAGATTTAATTCAAGCTTAGCATAAACATACTTTGTGCTTTAAACATGTAAATATCTTGTAAATCAAGCACAAACAAATCATATATATGTATGAAAAAGAAAAATACCAATAGAGCTTGATATTATATGAAATGTGAGGCATACATATATAGAAAATATGAGTATATACAAAAAAATATCAATTGAGATATCAATTGAAAAAATATGATGTGAAACAAGTATATAACTCATAATAACCACTCTTTTTCATGTACAAGATAAAAGATTTTCAATAAGGCATGCTCGCCCATCCGTCCGCCCTTTAAAGGGGTTGGCAGGGGTTTTCAAAAATAGGAAGTTGAAAATATTTTTATTGTGAAAAACACTACCATTTGAAGAATAAATAACTAGTTAAATTAATTTTTGAAAAACTAGTTAAAGATCCTTCAAAACATGAAACCAAATCATATGAATCTATGAAGCATGTTAAAAACATAAGAATTGACACTCGAAATCTATAAAGCTCAAAATATCTCATGAAAATAATGTCATGAGTAAGCAAATGAAATGTGAGTGTACCATAATCACGTGAGTAGCATTTCATGAAATTAAGTAATAAGGCTCAAAAATAAATATCATTTAATCAAACAAGTGAAAAACATGAAAATTCATTTTTCATATAAAGATGAAAATCATAAAAATTCATTTTTTATTTAAAAACAAACTTCTAAGTATATGTATGTTTTTATCCAAAACTAATAATATGCATACATATCCCAAACATAAAAAGAGTCCATAATATGAATTGCATGAGGGCAAATGACTCAAGGGGCATATATGTATATTCATTAGATTTGACTAAAAATTCCATATACATGAAGCAAAACATGAAAATAGGCAAAACAAGTGTAAATGAGAGAATCATCAAAACTAGGCTATACATGTGCATATAGTGGGTACAAATGAGCAATGAAGTGCAAACATATATAAATCAAATGTTGCTCACTACTTGTACAAGTACATATCCAAGTTTTGATAAAAACTACATTTAAACAAGTGTTTACCACATGAAGCACAAATATAAAACATGAACATGCTAAAAATATTATATATGTAAAAAGCATGTAAATAAATTAGGAGTTTTAGAGATAGTTACCAACACATGAACTACACTCTAACTCTCCAAAACATGGTGGTTGTCCCACCAAACCTCCTTGATAGTGGTGCATCAAATGTATGTCCATCAAGTCCATGCATCCACCATTAAGGCACCAACTCTCTCACGTTTTGTGAGAGCCCTTACCTACATCAAATATAAAAGGTGGGAATTTTGGTACCCATTTTCTTTTGGGTTCATGAGAGTTAGCATTGTAAGGAACCCAAACATTCTTGTTAGCAAAATTTAAAGAATTTATTCTATCATAACAAAATTTTACTAAATGGCCTTTGCGACCGCAATGTGTACACTTGTACACTCTACTATGCACATGTGAATGAGAATGATCATGACGTGCAAAATGTGCATAAGCATGTTGTGGGTGATGTGCATGAACATGGGGAACTTGTTTCTTTTTAGAAATATTAACCTTTTCTTTTTCAACAATTTTTCTTTTTAAAGAGTTATTTTCATTCAAAGCAACTTCCTTTTGTTTTTCCATCAAAACAATTTTATTTTTCAATGAAGTATTTCCTTCACAAAGATCATTCAATTTAGAAAGTAAGGAAACATTTTCATTTTTCAAAGATTCATTTTCTTTTGAAATATTTTCAAATTTAGTTTGAAAAGAATCTTTTTCTTTTAACAAATACTCAAATTTATTTTTCATTTTCTTATTATCCTTTTTAAGTATTTCATACTTTTCTTGGAGTTGTTGACAAAATGATTCAAGTTCATTATAGGACATATCAACATCCTCTTGTAGCTCGGATTCGGTAGTTATCTCAAGGGAGTTATCCCCTTGGACCATGTAGCATACGTTGGAAGCTTCACTTCCAACATCCGAGTCGCTCCTCACATAATATTATTCTTGTTCACCAAGGGGGATGATGGTGTTCCATACTACAAAAGTCGAGTCAAGATTAGCAACCCTACATAAATAATCATTGTTTAGGGTACTAATCAAAGCATGAATGGCTTTTGAGTTAGCCTCAATATACTTGTTATTATTAACATATGAATCTTTAGTGGTAGCAAGATAAACATGAATGCGTAGGCCTTTGAGGTACATAGACATCTTAACCTTCCAAGTTTGGATGTTAAGAATGTCAAAAGTGGGAGGTGACATGAAATCCATGTGTGTGTAAATAAATATTATGATTAGCTATAAATGAGGATCTTTAGCTCTAGGTTGTTAGACCAAAATCAAGAGCACTTGGCTCTGATACCAATTGTAATCACCTAGAGAGGGGTGAATAGGTGACTAGCTAATCTAATGGTCAATTAATGCGGAATTAAAACTATTTATGCAAACTAAAACTCTTTAAGCTAAACACCAAGTATAACACAAGAGTGTAGCCGGATTCCCCATGAAGGGCTCTGGACTAACTCCTCAAGATTCCTCTAGATAAGAGTTGAGGTGCCGCTTTGACTCTCTTGGTTGAATATAAGTGTTAGCAAACAATCCCCAAGCATATAACAATTTAAGCACAATGTATATCAAGCATATAAAGATAGAGACAATATAAGCATGCAAGATATAAAGACAAGTAAGAGATAGAGAGAGCAATCGCAAACACGGGAGAATTGTTTCGAGGTTCGAGCACACTTGCTCTACGTCCCCGCCTTCAACACTATGAAGGATTTCCACTATAATCGATCCCACCGGATCACTCGGTGCCGCAACACCTATAAGGAGTTCCCACTAGAACTCTTGGACTCTCTAGTCCCTTCACTCGTTCCCGCAAGAACAAACACACGCAAGCACGCAAGCTTGCCGAGGCCACACCTCCACACCGAGTTTTCACTAGAACCCGAAACAATGCGAACACACAAGTCCGCCTCCTCAAATCAAAGATGTAAACTTTGGTGATCTAAACACTTGATCACCTAAAATTCTCTCACAATAAAGATCCCTATAGGATAGGTATAGCAATGGAAAGCTCAAGTATTTGTGAGAAAAATAAGGATGGAAGTTGTGGTGTAAAACACAAGAAAATCACTTTTGAAAATTCTTGATAAACTCTCCTTTTGAATGGAAGTATTTGGCTCTTAAACAAGTGGTGAAAACCTCTTAAAAGAGTAGGAAAAACTGGTGCAAAAATCCACTTAAAATCTTGTTGAAAACAGTCCATAAGAGCCCCTTTTATAGGCTAGGAAAAACTAGCCGTTGGGGCAAAACTGCAGCCTGGACGGCTGTCGGTCGACCGCTCGGTCGACCGGCCAACGGTCAGATTTCTGACCGTTGAGCCAGCGGTCGACCGTGGCCTGGAAACAGAGAGCAGAACTCTCTACCGGTCGACCGCCCGGTCGACCGAGGCTTTCCAGAGAGCAGAGCTCTCTGGACGGTCGACCGACTCGGTCGACCGGCCCTCCAGCCAGACTAGGCATGCACGCTTGCGACAGACTCGGTCGACCGACTCGGTCGACCGACTCCTGACTCGGTCGACCGGCCCGGTCGACCGGCAGAAGCCAGAAAACAATTTTTTAGGATTTAAAAACTTGGTTTTATATTTAAAATAAAATCCCATAAATCCTCTAAAAATCTACAAAAATAAGTTCAGTATAATACTTTGATATACAAACATGTTTGAGTAAAATCAAGACATGTTACAAACATTTTGAACTATTTTTGTAACTTAGAAATTTTGGCTCAAAACAAAATCTGTATTTTCCAAAATAGATTTTTCTAAAACTTCTTCAAATACAAAAACAAGATATTTTAAACACTTTTAAAGCATAGAGTGTATGGATATGATCCACTACATATACATGATGAAATATCTATGTTTTTGTCAATAAGCACTAAAATAGTTTTGATTAAAACACATGTATATATTAAACTCCAAAAACTAAAACGGTATTTTTTCAAAATGAAAACTCTTTTATGAAAACACATCTAAATCTTGTGTGTGAGTGTATATGGTATACTTGAGCAATCCACCAACTATTCTATCATTTACATTTATCTAAAACAAAATCTTAACAAAAACAAACCGAGACACAAGTCTCCTCTTAAAGTCTTCACTTGAAGTCTTCTTCTCCTTCTTGACTTGGTCCAAACTTGATCCATAGAGCTAGACTCCTCTTGAGTACTTGATGTGGTCTTAATGCACCTGCTCTTGAATCAACACGTGCTAGCTCCAAAACTTGACTTTAAATCCGTTGTTGAAGCTAAACACCTACTAAGATCTTGATCATAAATCTGAGACTAAATAAACACAAGATCATTAGTACTATAACTACATGAGTTAATCATCATCAAAACTAGAGTGATGGGTCTTTGGGCCAACAGCATCGACTATAGGAAGCTTAATGCAGCAGCTCATAAGGACCATGTTCCGCTTCTCTTCATTGATCAAATGCTTGAACGTTTGGCTGGCCACGGGTATTACTGTTTCTTGGTCGGTTATTCGGGGTATAATTAGATTCTCATTGCTTCAGAGAACCAAGAAAAGACTACTTTCACATGTTCATTTGGGACAGTGGCTTATCATCGAATGCCTTTCGGCTTGTGCAATGCCCCAACAACTTTTCAATGTTGCATGTTGAGTCTTTTCTCTGATATGGTAGAACGATTCTTAGAAATTTTCATGGATGATTTCTCCATCTATGGAGATTCATTCACTCAATGTCTTCACCTTATAGAACTTGTCCTCCAACGTTGTGCTTAGAAAAATCTGACACTTAACTGGGAGAAATGCCACTTCATGGTAAGACATGGAATTGTCTTGGGTCATAAAATCTCTAAGAAAGGAATTAAAGTGGATAAAGCCAAGATTGAGGTTATACATAATCTTTCCATGCCCAAATGCGTGAAGGATATTCGATCCTTCTTAGGACACATCGGTTTCTACTGAAGATTTATTAAGGACTTTAGCACGATTGCTAGACCCTTGACTAATCTTTTAGCTAAGGATGTGTCCTTCACTTTTGATGATGAATGTATAAATTCTTGGAAGAAGCTTAAGAAAGAGCTTATTTCTGCACCAATCATATTTGCACCGGATTGGTCTATGCCGTTCGAATCATGTGTGACGCTTCTAATTTTGCCATAGGCGCTGTCCTAGGACCGCGCATTGATAACAAGCAGCACGTGATTTACTATTCTAGTAGGACTCTCAACGATGCTCAAATGTACTACACTACAACCGTGAAGGAATTCTTGACAATAATGTTTGTTTTAGAGAAATTTTGTCCCTACCTACTAGGGTCCAAGACCATAATTTTCATTGATCATTGCGTGCTAAGATACCTTATGATGAAAAAGGATGCCAAGGCCTGACTCATTTGTTGGATCCTCCTTCTTCAAGAATTTGATCTCGAGATTCGAGATAAGAAAGATATAGAGAATGTCATTGCGGAACATCTCTCGCGTATTCCGAACGCTCCATGCAACGAATTGCCCATAAAAGATGGCTTTCCCGATGAACAACTCTTGGTTGTCTTTAAAGAATCTTGGTTTGCTGATATAGTGAATTATTTAGTCACAAATTAAACTCCATCTCTTGGTCTAAAAATAATGTATACTGGTTTTTATCTCAAACTCAGTATTTCTTTTGGGAGGAACCGTATCTTTTTAAGTACTGTTCTAATCAAATTATTAGGAAATGCATTCCCGATGAAGAAATTAAGAGTATTTTGTCCTTCTGTCACGAGCTTGCATGGATGGACACTTTGGTTCCCGTAAAACTTATGAATTTTGCAAGACGTGCCCTAGTTGCCAAATGGTAGGAAGGATCTCGAAACGAGATATGATGCCTGATTAGTCTCTAAATATGCATATTTCATACATCTTCACTTTTATTAAATATGAAATTCTGTGAATAACACCTCTCTCGTATGTTTCTAGGTCCATGGTATGAAATGAAGAAGAAGTCCAAAATCCCATTATTTGGTGATTTAAATCCTGCACATGTAGCCATTGACTTTGGAGGGTGAATCTGTCAAAACTGGGTGCCCATATCCAGAAACCAGGAAGTGCAACAGATAAGAGGACGAAGTGACAACACGTGGTAGGCGGCGCCGCGCGCGTCGCGCCTTTATGGCCGCATTTTCGTGGCCATAGCTTGGAGCCGCGTGTCTTGATTGACGCGCGGCTCCGTACACTCTCCCTGGTGCCCCTTTTGCCTATAAATAATCCTGGGATTTTCAGAGCTCATGAGCAGAGTTTTGAGGAGAGTTTTAGGGTTTTCTTCTGTAGGTTTTAGGGTAGTTTTAGGTTAGTTATTCTTCTTCTTCCTCTTTTGTATTTTTCATTTCTTGTAGATCTTGTAATAGGGAAGAGAGTAGTACATAGGATGAAAATATGAGTGCTTGTAATGGAGGGTGACACTCTATGAAAGATTTTCTCTTTATCTCTACTTGTTTTCTTCTCTCTAACTCCTTTTACATGCTTAGCTAATTTTTTTTCATGGCAACTAACTACTAACGACTAACTTGCTAACTTCTTATTTTATAATTTACATGAATCTGATAGCCTCTACTTGTCCTTGCTTTTGCAAGAGCCATTAGTTGCTCATGATGATGGATTCTAACACTCTAACATCCTAACTCTCTAACAAGCTAACATTACTTATTCCATGCTTGCTCTTATTTAGTTTTGATGATTTGAGTGTAGCTTTCACTTGTTTGTTGAGTTTTGATGTGATAAGTTATCTTATGCGTCATGCTTTGAAATGCTCTTGTATTAAGAACTAGTGATGGCCAAGAATACATGTGAGGCAACTATCACTTAGAGGTTAGTATGGTTAGTGGAGTCATTAGTAGTTAGTAGCCATGAGTTTTCTTTTCTTTTTATTTTGTTTTAAAAATATATCAAAAATCACAAAAACCATCTTTTCTATATTTCCCACTTCTTTGTTTTCACTGTACTCTTCTCTTTCCAGTTTTTGTTTTCTTTTCTTTTGATTCTTTAAAGCGTTGAAGAAACTTTAACACACACGTAAACATACCGGTAAAGCTTCTATCGCCTCCGATCCTTGTGGATTCGACCCGTTTAACCTCTATACTATAACGGAAGTATCGAGAAAGCCAAAGCATACACTTTAATTTCTAATTTCAAAACAATACTTTTTGTGCGCAATTTTTCCTCAATCAATGCCCCTCAACCCAATTCTAGAAATATAACTCTTTGATATTTGGGGCATCGACTTTATGAGTCCATTTCCTAATTCATTTGGAAACCAATATATATTGGTTGTTGTGGACTATGTGCCCAAGTGGGTAGAAGCCATTCAAAGTAAAACTAATAATAACAAAGTTGTCATAAAGTTTTTGAAAGAGAACATTTTCTCGTGCTTCGGAACCCCTCGTGCTATCATCAATGATAATGGTACTCATTTTTGCAATAGATCCTTTGAAGCTCTTATGCGAAAGTATGTCATAACTCACAAGTTGTCCACGTCTTATCGTCCTCAAACCAGTGGGCAGGTGTAGGTCTCTAATAAACAAATCAAGTTTATTTTGGAGAAGACTGAGAACCAAAACCGGAAAGATTGTTCCACCAAACTTGTAGATGCCCTATGGGCCTACAGGACCGCTTTCAAGACGATTTTAGGAATGTCTCCTTATAGGTTAGTCTTTAGAAAGGTTTGCCACCTACATGTTGAGTTAGAGCACTGGGCCTTATGGGAATAAAGCAACTAAATTTTAATTTGAATAAGGCCGGTGACCTTCGAAAATTACAAATTTTCGAATTAGAGGAGTTGAGAAATGAGGCTTATGAAAATGCAAAGATCACAAAAGAGAGAATTAAGATTTTTCAAGATAAACATATCATAAGAAAAATATTTGTCACTGGACAAAAAGTCTTACTCTATAATTCTAGGCTTCATCTTTTTTCAGGAAAGCTAAAATCAAGATGGACTGGGCCATTCGTTGTTAAATCCGTGTTTCCACACGGTGCTTTAGAGATCAGTAACACCAAGAATGGGAATGACTTTAAGGTAAATGGTCAACGCCTTAAACTTTAAATGAAACGACGCCGATAAATGAAACGACTATGAGTCTTTTCGACCCAGTGTATCGGTAACTTTACCCCTTTTACATTTCATTTCATGCATCTATACATTTTTTTCATACATTGGGGACAATGCATGTGATAGGTGTGGGAAAGGTTCTAACATGATTAACATAACTTTAATATATATATATAACTTTTTTAAAAAAAGGGACAATATTTTGACTTTTTTTGTAAGAAATTAAGTCAATTTTAAGGAATAGGAGAATTATAATTAGGCTTTCTTATACTTTGTCAAAATAAAAGACTTGTTTGATTTCTAGGGTTAGGAAGAAAATTTGAAAATGTAATTTAATCTTGATCTTTACCTTGATGAAATATGCACACTTTATACACTTACACACTTAGGGTTCAAAAACAAAGATTATTATGCCTTATATATAAAAAAAAGAAAAAGAAAAAAGAATATATATATATATATATATATATATATATATATATATATATATATATATATATATATAAATCCTCTGCTTAAGCTGGGTACTTGTGCCTCATAAAGCATAAATATTCACGCCTAATAGGGATACATTTTATAAATAAACATCCTTAGTTTTGTAGCCTTATTTGCTCGAGTGCTTAAGTCTATGGGCCATTTTTCACCCGGTATCTTAAGATTGTCCAGTTTAGGTGTCACCGGATAAAGGCTCGTTACATGGGTAGATTAAAAAGCCTAATAGAACTAAGGAATAATACCACCAAAAATATAAATAAATAAGACATAAGAGTTAAAATTAAAGAACCCTTAGTTAAAATTTCACGGTCACAAAGGTGCATATGACTTAGGGTAAAATAATAGACTAGATGAGAAATACAATTTGACTCCTTACTTTGATTGATAACACGTTTTTAAATAGAGACAAAGTTTAGGAATGAAAATTTGATTTTCCTGTAACTTATAGGTTACTTGAACTCTTATAATAATATCTCAAATATTTCTCTCTTTTCAAAATGCTTTTCGAAAATACTAACACTTTTCTCTTTCTTTATGGATTTTTGTGGGTGTAATCTACTGAAAACCCTCACGAGACAAAACTCATCATCTGGGGATAACCTAGAGGTTTAACGGCTTGTTGCACATACTCAGCGCAATCGAGTGACCTTCAAAAGTGGTCCAATTAATTTCTTAGGATTAGTTTTGATGTTTTACTTGAGGGCGAGTAAAAGATAAGTATGGGGTGTGATCAGTCACTAATATTGTATATATTGTCATATTCTTATATTTATTATCAAATAAACTATGTTATTTAGTCTTATTTTTATTTAATAATGTGCAGGTCCATTACTAATGGAGGTAGAAGAAAATTGAGCCCAAAAGCCCGCTTTAATCTTGATTTAAATCTTAATTAAAGAGGGATAAATATTCAGGAGGATATAGATGATTCCAGCTGAAGATCAACATATATCAGGGAGGACCATATCAAATAAAATTGGTTGATTCAGGATTTATACGAATTTAAATCGGTTAGCTTGAGGATCATCGAAGATCAGATCAGAACCAGAGACCAACAACAAATCCAGCCGGACAAAAGGGGATGAAATCACACACTTTCAATATCTCCCCCTGGATGTGGTCCACATCCAGGCCGCGAAAACACGGCCAAAGCCGCGTTTCTGCGTCCAAGTGTGGAGATAAGGGGGGAATTTTCTCCCCTTATCTTCTCACTCCTCTGCCCTCTGGGTTTTTGTCTATAAAAGGCAGGGAGTTCACTGAAGAAGGGACGGAAGACTAGTTTAATTTTTAACTTTATTTTTAGGATTTAGGATCATTGTTAGATAGTTTATGAGAAGTTGTATCTCATTTTTATTTTTGTAGTTCAGTCCATAAATAAATTAAAGAGAGAAAGAGTGATTGTAATCCGACATTGAAATGACATCAATATAGATTCAAGATCTTCCTTCTTCTCCAAACTATCTGGTATGTTACATTTGTTTTATATGCATTGTTTTACATCGATCATAAGTAACTAAGCATTTTTTCTGGCTCGCTAATCTATCTCTTCTACCCCTTTTCTCTTGATTGGTTTTCATGAAAGCAACCCCACTTGAATCATTGGTATGTCTAAGTCAAGCTCTGTTCTTGAAGGCACATGAGGATTGGTGTTAAACTTTAAACATTTATTTTAAAAACACAACTATTCTAAATTATTTTTATTCCATACTTGCTTCCTCGCTTGATGGTTTAACATTCTATTCTTAATATTGTATAAAGAAAAGTTTTCAGTCTTTGAAACAAAACCATCTTATTTGTTTTACTTGCACACTCAAAGGAGTCTTTGTATTTTGCCTATGATTAGAGTGAGGCATTAAAACTTTCTTGAGAAAATTAAATAGTTGATTTGAAGATTAGCGAGCCCGGATCTTTCCATAATTTAAATCACAACAAAACAACTCTCAAAGCATTTTCTAAAAAATCATCTTCTCCAAAACCTTCTTCAAATTTTCAAGTTTTCTTTAAATCACTTCTCTACTCTCCATTTTCTTTTCAATTTAAAAAAAAACACAAACACCAATTTTTGTTTTTAAAACATAACATCGAAACGTTTTCATCGCATTCCTCCTCGGGGACATAACCCGTTAGCCCAAAACTACACGGTAATTCTCACTACTTTTCTTGCAATCAAGTGTGTATGGATAGAATCCAATACACAAAGAACAAATAAGATGAAATATACTTATTTTTGACAATAAGCTCTAACATAAGTTTTGATAAATACACAAATTAAAACACATGATATAAACTTATCAAAATAAGTTTCTAGACAATATGAAGGAACAATGTGTATAGATGAAATCTAATACACATATAAACTATGTAAACTTGTTTTTGATGAAATCTATTCATGAAACATAAAGATGTATTCTTTGAAGCTCAAAATCAAAACTGAAACTAAAACTATTTCTTATGAAAACGGTATGTAAATTTTGTGTGTGTGTAAGCTTGAGCAATCCACAACTAATCTATCCTTTATATTTTATCTAAAAATAAAAATTTTAAACTTATAAACATAGGACTCAAGTCTTCTCTTGAAAATCTTCTTTCTCTTGAGTTGATCCAAAGAGCTAGACTCCTCTTTGAGTACTTGATGCGATCTAGAGGCGCGAGCTATTGGATCAACACGTGCTAGCTTCAAAATTTGACTTCGAATCTTTTGTTGCAGCTAAACACCGACTAAGATCTTGATAAATATCCAAAACTTAATAAAAATAAGATCATTAGTACTATAACAAAATGAGTTAATCATCATCAAAACTAGAGTGATAGGCCTTTGGGCCAACAAGTTCTAAAGTTAGTTGTTTGAGAGAATTCTTCTCTATTTGGATCAATCTTGATCAGTTGGATCTACAGATCAATTTGTAACTCTTGTAACTCTGTTGATTGAATAAGACCTTCTCCCTTCTGCCCCGAGGACGTAGGCAAGTTGTCGAACTTCATTAATTTGTCTGTTCTCATTTTCTCTCTTTGGTTTGTGCTATAATTGTTTGGTAATTAACTCGACATTGAAACTCTGATCTTGATGATTGACATGTTGGATTCCTCCGGAGGGTGCAATACGGTCTTGCAAGATCCCTTGGTGAAGAAGAACGGTACACCGCGTGAAGATGGATTTGGACGATTGTGGTGGCCTTAGCATGGAGCTTCCAAATAGTTCCAACTATAAGATATGAAGGTCGTGTTTGGAGTCTTTCCTCATTGGCAAAGACTTGTGGAGATTGTCAGAGGCAACAATCGAGTTGCTCCGGCAAATACCAAAAAGAATGCAGAAGCCTTGAACAATTGGAACATGGCGATGCAAATGAAGGTGGGGTTCTATCTCAAGAATCTTTTTAGTATATATTGGTTTCCTCTAACATTTCACCCACTTGTATTTGCCACATTTGAAACAAAATGATAAAGGGAAAAAAAAGAAAATTTCAAGGAAATCTTTTTTTAAGAGGAGATATCCACTAGTAATATATGGGCAATAACATTTACAAGTTAGAGCTGTGGATATTCTCAATAAAACATACAATTATAAATATTAAATTTCACATCATGAATCATGCAACTTTCTCAGTTGACAAAGGAAACCAATAACCACGGAAACAAATAAGAATTTTTTTGAATTTCTTAACAAATTTCAAGTCTAATTCTTCAGGAAAAAAAAGCAAAGACCCACGACAATTTGGAAAAGATTATTATATCTAAGTTGTAAATTTTGAAAAAGATTATAATATTTAAGTTGGAAAAGATTATGATATTATAATATCACACTTTTTTCTAACAACAATCACGAATCAAGCAATTTTCATAGCCGACGAAGAAAAACAGTAACCACGAAAATAAATGATTTTTTTTGAATCTCTTAACAAATATCAAGTCTAATTCTTCGGGAAAAAAAGAAAAGACCCACGACAATTGAACAGATTATAATATAGGCAATTTTTTTAAAAACACATCTTTCTGAATATAATTATTAAAAAAAATCTAAAATTTTAATTATAAAAATTGACTTTTGACAGACCACGTCAATGAATGTAAGTGTTGAACGATTTTGTCTTGCCTGTGTGGCGCTAGGGCGTTGTGAGGTGGCAGTTTTTTTGGTCCAAGTTTGACAACTCAGATGCAAAATTGGACATAAATTGATGATAATTTTAAGTCCAGGTTTGACGAATCTAGACCTAAAATTACTTATTTTTTGTCCGAATTTGTGGAACCCGGACACAAGTGAACACCCACACCCATGATGGTCAAGATTAGGATGACGATGGAGATGAGGGTGACGATGGCGAAGCTGGCGGTGATCTTGACTGATCAGGAGGATGAAGACGATTGCATTTAAGGAAGGAAGGGGACGAGTTTGCTGGTGTTGAGATCACCGACATTTTCGAGGACCTGGAGGAGGTAGAGGGCGTAAAATCAAAATCAGGGGAGGAAATGTGACGTCCTAATCCCGCGGGTACGGAGACGTCACTGCGACGTATATACGCAGGAGGAAATACCCTCACGTATATACGCTAAGCATCAGTACAGGCGAGAATCAGAGTGCGGAAGCACAGTGATAATATACATTCTAACAGAAATAGCACAAGTACATGGTTATCACAGAGAGTGATACAATATTATAGGAATATTACATCACCAGAAATATAAAAGAATACAATACACGAAGAGATATACATAATAAGAGGTGAGGTGCTCACGTGCAGCAAGAGAGGTCTCGAGAGCCAATCATGAGAAGAACTGGGAAGACGAGCTTCGACGACATCCAACCTTCTGCTACCCGCTGGTCCCCATGGAAGGATCCGCTGCGCACTCTGATTAGCTACAATAAGGCCACCATGATCCAGGCTCGTAGATCTGGACATGAGAATCCAGAGTTGTCAGATGCAACCTGCGAGTACATATGGTAAAGCCAAGTGGCGTGCATATCAGGCACACGTGTACATGATAAAGTGATGTGGTTCAGGCATGCGGTACAAGTAATATAAAAGAAATTAAAGGAACGACAGTAAATCTGAAATCAAGTAAATACATGTATATCGATAAGTCTGAATCAGAAAGCATGCATAGAAAACAGTGTCAAGAGCTAAAGTACAAATAAACATGCGATAAATATATTACATATGCGATAATTACATTAAACATGCGATAAATACAAGTATGGACAAAACTAGTTGTATAAACTTAGATTATGGATTCACGGGATCGATACGTTAAGGGAATAATCCAAATAAGGAAACCTTCATCTATATACCACATATCTTATGTCGCCATCATCTGAGTTCATACAACTTGAGTTGCCCTCAGAGTAATAGAGTTAGAGTGTATCAGTAGTAATCATTGTGCCACATAAATCATATGTCGTAAGGCAGGGTGTCAATTCAGAGCATAACACTATAACTGGAGAATATAATTTTGTGTTACATTTTAAGTTATACAATAATAATAATTAGTACCATTTGATATTTCAATCACTTCCCTACCAGCGCCTCACATCACTGATAGTCTTTACTAGAGCTCGCATTCTGTAGAACTGACTCGCCTCTGATATGTGAGTACCAGGACCCGAACAAAGGAGAGACCAAATATCACACGTTCCTAATATTGTTACTGTTTGGGTGTTACATTCTTATATTATTCTTGTCCCTTTCCCACCGGCGACCCACAACACCGATAGTTCACACTGGAGCCCGCACTTCCAGTAGAACTCATCTGAACTCCGATATGCTGGTACCATTATTCGAATAGGGGAGAGACCAAATAACATATGCTCATGGCATTAACATCATATAGGTATGTGTGGATATTATATGCACTAAGAATGCTTATCACGCTAACACCAGGCGGCACAAGCAGGAGGGAGGAAGTACTTCCCTACAGATTCAAGAGGTGGCCCCCACCACATGTGTGGTGTGACACTTTGCTCCAGGTGGCACTTTGCTGTGAGGGTTGATTCATGAGATAGCCCCAAAGATTCAAGAGGTGGCGCCCACCATGTGTGTGGTGTGGCACTTTGCTCTGTGTGGGGAATGGATTCTAGAGGTGGCCCACGGATTCAAGAGGTGGCCCCCACCACGTGTGTGGTGTGGCACTTTGCTCTGTGTGGCACTTAGTTCCATTCAGGATCCGCCAGACGCTAGCACGATCGTGGGATACATCCTCGTCATCCCGACACCAGGCATGCTCTGCCGGACGCCGGTATGACTCTGCCATTAACAAGAGTAACGGTACAGGGGACATGAATACAGGGGATACATGAGTTTAGAGTACAGGAGTACCAGATGTCTGGTAATAATATAATAATCATGTCAAGTCCCCGTAAAAGTGATAATCATGAATATGCCATGTAATACAGGTGTCAGGTGTAATAGTATCCAGTCAGGTGTCACAATATCAGGTCAAGTGTACTAGTATCAGGTGAAAGCATGTCAAGTGAGTGATAACATGTCAATTATCAAGTATCATATACCAGGTATCAGGTATCAGGTGTCAAGTGTTAATATGTCAAGTACCGGTGTCAGATATCAAGTGTCAAGTATAACATGGCAAGTACCAGTGTCAGATATCAAGTGTCAAGTGTAACATGACAAGTATCGGTGTCAGATATCAAGTATCAGGTGAACATGACAAGTACTGGTGTCAGATATCAAGTGTCAGGTGTACATGACAAGTACCGGTATCAGATATCAAGTGTCAAGTATAGTGATTGCTAAAATAAATGAAACAACCATTGAGTTAAGAATGTACCGTGTAGCTTGTGGCTAACGGGTCGTGTCCACAAGGAGGGATGCGATGGAAGCTTTTCGGTGGTTCGTTTAAAACAAGAAATTGTGTTCGTTTTTTTTTTAGGAAAAAGAGAATGGAAAGAAAGAGATGAATGAAAGAAAAATTACAACTTCAGAAAAGACTTTGGAGAAGGTGATTTAGAAAACTTAGAAATTTCTTTGTTGTTTGTATTAATAGAGAAAGTCTGGGCTCACTATCTTACTACTCAATTGTTCTTTCTTCCCTTGAAAAGTTAAGTCCCTCAAATGATCATTTGCAAAACTTAGAGTTATCTTTTAGAAAGCTTTGAGTAAAGCACATAAGATGTTTTAGGAAAGTTGAGTCTTTTTCTTCAAGAAATCGTGGAATCGAATGTTAAAACAGCAAGTGCGAAGAAACAAGAATGAACTAAAAACGATTCGAAAGATGTTCATGTAAGAGTTGTGAATTCAACTATCACGCCCATCCTCATGTGCCTTCAAGAACACTTTCAAAAAAGAAAGGCTTTTAGTGAGGCATTCATATGAGTCATCGGGTCTTTTTCTTTTAAAAACAGAAGAGAAGAAAAAACGAGAGAGTTCGATGGCAAGCCCAGAAAAAGTGTTTAGTTACTCATGAAAAGCGAAGAAAACGACGACATAATATAAAGCATACCGTACTGCAAGTGAAAGAGAAATCGGCCCGACTTTTGTATTGCTGTCACTTCAACCTTCAAGTACAAGCTCTCAGTCCTCTCTCTCACAAGTTTTTGAAACTGGACTACAACTTAAAAGTAAGATTACAACTTTCTTTCTAGCTAACAATGAACCTAGATCCTAAGAAAATAAGTGCAAAATTTAATCCTAGTCTTCGCTGCCTTTTTTTCCTTGCTGAAACCTCTTTTTATAGCCAAAACCTTGCAAGATAGGATCCCGGGAAGGTTGGGGGAGCAAACGCTCCCCCAACAGAAGTGGTTAGGCCGCGAAAATGCGGCTTGGGCCGCGTTTTCGCGGCCTTGGTGTGGCCAGATGGCCACACCCAAGGGGAGAGGGCTCCTGGTTTGAAGTGTGACTCGCACTCCTGCTGGTTTTCTTGTTGCTGCTTCAACCGTTGACTGAACAGCTTTTGATTTTCTGGCTTCAATTGCTCGATTCAAGGAGGATTTTTCTCAACCCCTTGATATGCCAGGATTTAGCCCAGATTTCTCCATTTCGAATTAATTCTGAACTAATTCAGAATTTGGTGGGCTTTTGAACTTGTTTCTCCTTTTTTCTTTTAAGCACTTGGGCCTACATTTAGCAAAGAAAAAGACAATTTATTAATAACATTTATTAGCTAACAAGTGTGGTAAAGTGACAATATTAATACAAAATATGTGACAAATCACACCCCCACACTTATCTTTTGCTCGCCCTCGAGCAAAACATTGGTCTAACTCAAATCAATTATTAGACCACTTTCGCAGGTCACTCGATTGCACTGAGCATGTGCAACAAGCCGTTAAACCTCTAGGTTACCCCTAGAGGACGAGTTTTGTCTCGTGAGGGTTTTCAGCGGATTACACCCACAAAATCCAAAAAAAAAAGAAAGAGAAAAAGTTAGTATTTTCGAAAAGTATTTTTTTTTTGGAGGGAGAAAATATTTGAAGTATATTTGTAAGAGTTTAAGTAATCTATAAGTTATAGGAATATCAAATTTATCATTCCTGAACTTAGTCTCTATTCAAAAACATGTCATCAATTAAAGTAAGGAGTCAAATTGTACTTCTCATCTAGTCTATTAATTTACTCTGAGTCGTATGCACCATCGTGACTGTGAAGTTTACTAAGGGTTCTTCAACATTAACTCCTATGCCCCATTCACAAATTTTCTTCCTGACCCTAAAAGTCAAATTCCTAAACTTTTTTTTTCTATCAGTCATATTAGAACCCTCCCCCCACACTTATCTCATGCATTGTCCCCAATGTATGAAAGAAATGTATAAGTGCATGAAATAAAATGGTAAGGAGGAAAGTTACCGATACATTGGGTCAAAAAGACCCATTACCGTTTCATCTACCGGCACCGATTCCAAGAAAGGTTTAAGGCGTTGACCATTTACCTTAAAGTCATTTCCATTCTTGGGTCACTGATCTCAACTGCATCGTGTGGAAACACAGTTTTTACAATGAATGGCCCAGTCCATCTCGATTTCAATTTTCCTGGAAAAAGATGAAGCCTAGAATTATAGAGTAAGACTTTTTGTCCGGGGACAAAGGTTTTTCTTACGATGTTCTTGTCATGAAAAATCTTGACTCTCTCTTTAGTGATCCTAGCATTTTCATAGGCTTCATTTCTCAACTCCTCCAATTCGGAAATTTGTAATTTTCGAAGGTCACCGGCCTTAGTCAAGTCAAAATTCAACTGCTTGATTGCCCATAAGGCTCGGTGCTCTAACTCAACAGGCAAGTGACAAGGTTTGCCATAGACTAACCTATAGGGAGACATTCCTAAAATCGTCTTAAAAGCGGTCCTGTAGGCCCATAGAGCATTTATAAGTTTGAAGGACCAATCTTTCCGGTTTTGGTTCACAGTTTTCTCCAATATAAGCTTCACTTGTCTATTTGAAACCTCAACTTGCCCACTGGTTTGAGGATGATAAGGTGTGGACAACTTGTGAGTTATGGCATACTTTCGCACAAGAGCTTCAAAAGATCTATTGCAAAAGTGAGTGCCATTATCACTGATGATAGCACGACGGGTTCCGAAGCGGGAAAAAATGTTCTCTTTCAAAAACTTTATGACAACTTTGTTATCATTAGTTTTACATGGAATGGCTTCTACCCACTTGGACACGTAATCCACATCAACCAATATGTATTGGTTCCCAAATGAATTAGGAAATGGACCCATAAAGTCGATGCCCCAAACATCAAAGAGTTCTATTTCTAGAATTGGGTTGAGGGTCATCATATTTCGGTGTGAGATCCTTCCTACCATTTGGCATCTAGGGCACGTCTTGCAGAATTCATAAGCATCCTTGAATAGAGTGGGCCAATAAAACCCACTTTGGAGCACTTTTCAGCAGTCTTGCGGGCACCAAAGTGTCCACCGCATGCAAGTTCGTGACAAAAGGACAGAACACTCCTAACCTCCTCATCGGGAATGCATCTCCTAATAATTTGGTCAGAACAGTACTTGAAAAGATACGGTTCCTCCCAAAAGAAATACCGGACTTGGGATAAGAATCGGTAAACATCATTTTTGGACCAATGAGACGGAGTTTGGTTTGTAACTAAGTAATTCACTATATCAGCAAACCAAGGTTCCCTAGAGATGGCTAAGAGATGTTCATCAGGAAAATCCTCATTGATGGGTAATTCGTTGCATGGAGAATTAGGTATCCGTGAGAGGTGATCAGCAACGACATTTTCTACGCCTTTCTTATCTCGATTTCGAGATCGAATTCTTGAAGAAGGAGGATCTAACGAATGAGTCGGGCCTTGGCATCCTTCTTCATCATGAGGTACCTAAGCGCAGAATGATCGGTGAAAACGGTGATTTTGGACCCTAGTAGGTAGGGACGAAACTTCTCTAAGGCAAACACTACTGCCAAGAATTCCTTCTCGGTCGTAGTGTAGTTCATTTGAGCATCATTGAGAGTCCTACTAGAGTAATAGATCACATGCTGCTTGTTATCAATGCGTTGTCCAAGGACAACGCCTATGGCAAAATCAGAAGCATCGCACATGATCTCAAATGGCTTAGACCAATCCGGTGCAGATATGATTGGTGCAGAAATAAGCTCTCTCTTAAGCTTTTCCCAAGAATTTATGCATTCAGCATCAAAAGTGAAGGACACATCCTTAGCTAACAGATTAGTCAAAGGCCTAGCAGTTTTGCTAAAATCCTTGATAAATCTCCGATAGAAACCAGTGTGTCCTAAAAAGGATCTAATGTCCTTAACGCATTTGGGCATGGGAAGCTTAGCAATAACCTCGATTTGGCTCTATCCACTTCAATTTCTTTCTTGGAGATTTCATGACCCAAGACAATTTCATGTTTTACCATGAAGTGGCATTTCTCCCAATTCAGTGTCAGATTTTTCTCAGCACAACGTTGGAGGACGAGTTCAAGATGGTGGAGACATTGAGTGAATGAATCTCCGTAGACGGAGAAATCATCCATGAAGATTTCTAAGAAGCGTTCTACCATATCTGAGAAAAGACTCAACATGCAACGTTGAAACGTTGCTTGGGCATTGCATAAGCCGAACGGCATTCGACGATAAGCAAATGTCCCAAATGGACATGTGAACGTAGTCTTTTCTTGGTCCTCAGGAGCGATAGGGATCTAGTTATAGCCCGAGTAACCGTCCAAGAAACAGTAATACTCGTGACCCGCCAAACGTTCAAGCATTTGATCATGAAGGGAAGTGGAAAATGGTCCTTACGAGTTGCAGCATTTAGTTTCCTATAGTCAATGCAAACTCGAATCTTCGTGGGAAGTCGAGTTGAACCAACTCTTTGTTCTCGTTTTCCACTACGGTGAAACCAGATTTCTTTGGGACCGCGTGAACAGGACTGACCCATTGGCTATCAGAAATGGGATAAATTATCCCATTGTCTAAGAGTTTTATAATTTCAGCATGAACAGCCTCTTGCATTATAGGGTTTAACCTACGCTGCGGGTCTCTCTTGGGTGTGGCGTCTTCATTGAGATGGATGCGGTATTGAACGATGGTTGGACTTAATCCCTTGATATCAGTCATAGTCCACCCGATGGCTTCCTTATGTTTTCTTAGAATTGCTTTCAAATCTTTTTCTTCCCCGTCATTTAAATGGGAGGCAATGATGACGGGAAAGGTCTCTTGTTCGCCTAGATAAGCGTACTTGAGATGTGCAGGTAGGGCTTTCAATTCTAAGGAAGAGGAAGGCTCACTAGAGGGACTAGTCAAATCTGTTGGCTCCATTGTTGGTGAAATAGGTCTGAGGCCCAATTCACAGCAGAGTCTACAACTTGATCAAGATTAAAGTTGTCAGATTCTAACTCGAAGTCAATCTCCACTTCTGATTCCAATTCTTCCCCGTGTTCACTTGTCAAGTTCTCAATTAGGTTGACTTCAAATGTTTGGTCCTCGATATCGCGGGGTTGTTTTCCTAGATTGAAGACATTGACTTCTCTAGTCATGTCTCCAAAGGTTAACCTCATAGACCCATTCCTACAATTGATGATGGCATTAGCAGTAGTAAGGAATGGTCGACCTAGGATGACAGGAGTTTGAGCCCTACGATTGGAGTTGGAAACAGGTTGTGTCTCCATAACTATGAAATCGACAGGGTATATGAACTCTCCTACCCGGATCAGAACATCATTAATTTCCCCTTTTGGAACTTTAACAGAACGGTCAGCCAGTTGGATGGTGACTCGAGTTGGACTAAGGTCACCCAACCCGAGTTATTGATAAACAGAGAATGGAAGCAAGTTGATACTTGCCCCCAAGTCAAGAAGTGCACGACTAATCTCGGCTTGTCCTATTGTGCAGGCAATTGTGGACTACCTGGATCTTTGTACTTGACAGGGATAGGACCCGATAATAGCTCACTAATATTAGTGGCTAAGAAGACCTTCTTTGGAACATTAGTCTTTCTCTTCTTGGTGCACATGTCCTTAAGAAACTTAGCATAGGAAGGAACTTGTTGGATGGCATCAAGAAGTGGCATGTTTATCTTCACTTGGTTAAACATCTTGATTATCTTGTCCATGTGAGGATTTTGCTTGTTATTTTTCAGCCTACTAGGAAATGGTACTAATGGCTGGTACACCTGGCTGGCTGACTTGTCTTTTTTAGACTCGTCAGGATTGGAAGAAATTGGAGTAGATGAAGTGGAAGCTCGATTATGTTTGTGCTGAATTGGATTGGGTGGTGTTGACACTTGGTTATCAACTCTCTTTCCTGACCTCAATGTATGCACAGCATTACATTGATTGAATGAAGGATCCTCAGCCAAATGAGCTTGCTGGGAATTCCTCAGATTGGTGACTGGCTGACTAGGCAGGGTACCCTTTTGTCTCTCATTTTGTGGGTTGGCTAGTTGACTCATTTGAACTTCTAGCCTCTGAATGGTTTGCATGAGAGAGTCTTGGTTTTTCATATATCTCTCCATGTTTCTCTCAAAGTCAGTCATTCTTCTTTCCATTGAGGATTCTGGAAGGAGGATTGTGGAGCTTGGTTAGGAAAGTTATGTTGATAATTTGGAAAGCTTGGTGGATGGTTGGGAGAATTATTATGGAAATTGGAGAAGTTGGGTTGATGATTGGAAGAATTGTTACCATGATGGAAGTGGTTAGCATGATTGGATCGTGAATGGTCATTGTTGTTCTGGCTCCATAAGAAATTAGGGTGATTTCTCCAGCCGGGATTGTACGTTGGTGCGTAAGGATTGTTGTTCGGCCTTGAAAAAGCCGCATTCATCGGTTCGTGATAGGATTGCTGAGCCTGAAACACTGGGCATTCCTCGAATACATGGTTCATGGCTTGACAGTAAGTGCAGCCCGGGGGTGGAAATTGGTTCGGGCTGACTTGATTGATTGGACTTGGTTCTTTCATCTCTAGAGCTTCCAGTCTTCTAGCTAAATTAGCTAACTTAGCCTCATTAGCGATGGACGATTCTATGGAGTGGAGAAGCGATGGACGATTCTATGGAGTGGAGACCTCCTTTTGAAGAGATGGACTTAGGATTCTTAGAGGTCTCACTCGCAGATTCCCATTGGATGGTTTTCTCAGCTAAATTTTCATACAAATCCCATCCCTCATCTTCATCTTTCTGCAAGAAACCCCCTTGGCACATACTTTCTAAGAGGGTTTTGGTGCAATAGTCTAAACCGTCATAGAGAATTTGGCATTGTCGCCATTTCTCTATTCCATGGTGTGGACATTGGACAAGGAGGTCTTTGAAGCGTTCAAAGTACCTCCAGAACGGTTCACTAGGCTCTTGCTTGAATTGCATGATCGTCTTCCTAATGAGAGCGGTTTTATGGATAGGATAGAATTTCTTCAAGAAAACCTTGATGAAACCATCCCAGGATGTGATGGAACCGGCTGCTAAGCTGTAGAGCCACTTTTTCGCTAGGTCCTTAAGTGCGAAAGGGATAAATCTCAACCTAATAGCATCATCTACAAGGTGTGGGATTTTCATCATAAGACATACTTCCTCAAATTCTCTTATGAAGTAGGCATCTTCGGACTCTAGACCATGAAATTTGGGGAGTGTGTTGATGAATTGAGGCTTGAGCTCGAATTGTATTCACCAACCGATGGAAGTGAAATGCAAGATGGAAGTGAGGTCCTAATGGGATAGAACCTATCATGCAGTGATGTTGATTGAGCCATTACCGGATCTGGTCTTGGTTCAAACTTGGGTGGTGATGTGTTTCTAGTCAACCTAGATGAATTAGGGTCTCTCGACCACACTTGCATGCACAATCACAATCACAACAAGTTCAAACAACAGTCAACAATAAAAATCAACCAAGCCTAGTCTAAGGTAACCTCGACCTAGACAACTCCTAACTGGTTGATTGTCTACAAAAGGTAGAGTGTAGACCTTGATCACAAGCTAATCAGCCAGGTCAGGTCAAGATTGGTGGGAGGTTTTCCGTCAAAAGACGTTCCTTAATTAAATAACCACCAATCTTCGGGCTTTCGGCCCTCAATCCCCTTCCTTGACACTGATTTGACAGGGGTCAATTTCCAATACCTTCCCTCTTTAGGATAATCTCCTAGTGAGTTCGAGATGTCCCTAAGGTCAACGTCTATCAAATTTTAATTAGGCTTAAGTTGTGCGTGCTTGGAGATGGTTTGTGGGCTAAGGAAGGGTAATGACTTCCCCACCTTATCTTGATTTGGGTTTTGCCCTTAGAATTGATTCGTGCAAAGTATGCAAGAAATAGAAAGTAACATTCAAAGCAAATATCACCAAGGATGTTTCCTATGCTATATGCTATGCATACATACCTTGTCTCCAGCTCTCTTCAACAGTAAAGTAAAAGAATTGAAAAGACTTGTGCCTAGAATGCAAATGTCTAATCAATTTTTAACTTTCAACGAATATTTTATTGTTGACTTAAAAATAGGGATGTTGGATAGAAACACTAGCACAAATATGACATATAAAAACTAAAGTTTTTGCGAGCAATATGTCCTGCAAAACAAAGTTTTTAGTAGTCCAATGAAATTTTCAGATTTTTGCAAAGCAATTTCTTGAAATTCTGTTTCCTACTTTCGAGAGTAGGGGCACAGAATTTGCAAGTCTTCTTGGCAAAGCTTGAATGCTAGTTCGTGATCTTCGAGTCCCTGAAACAATACACAAAACTTGTTAAAACAACTACACTGTTCCCTCCCCGGCAACGGTGCCAAAATTGATTGCTAAAATAAATGAAACAACCATGAGTTAAAAATGTACCGTGTAGCTTGTGGCTAACGGGTCATGTCCACAAGGAGGGATGCGATGGAAGCTTTTCGGTGGTTCGTTTAAAACAAGAAATTGTGTTCGTTTTTTTAGAAAAAAGAGAATGGAAAGAAAGAGATGAATGAAAGAAAAATTACAACTTCAGAAAAGACTTTGGAGAAGGTGATTTAGAAAACTTAGAAATTTCTTTGTTGTTTGTATTAATAGAGAAAGTCTGGGCTCACTATCTTACTACTCAATTGTTCTTTCTTCCCTTGAAAAGTTAAGTCCCTCAAATGATCATTTGCAAAACTTAGAGTTATCTTTTAGAAAGCTTTGAGTAAAGCACATAAGATGTTTTAGGAAAGTTGAGTCTTTTTCTTCAAGAAATCGTGGAATCGAATGTTAAAACAGCAAGTGCGAAGAAACAAGAATGAATTAAAAATGATTTGAAAGATGTTCATGTAAGAGTTGTGAATTCAACTATCACACCCATCCTCATGCGCCTTCAAGAACACTTTCAAAAAAAAGGCTTTTAGTGAGGCATTCATATGAGTTAACGGGTCTTTTTCTTTTAAAAACAGAAGAGAAGAAAAAACAAGAGAGTTTGATAGCAAGCCCAGAAAAAGTGTTTAGTTACTCATGGAAAGCGAAGAAAACAACGGCATAATATAAAGCATACCGTACTGCAAGTGAATGAGAAATCGGCCCGACTTTTGTATTGTTGTCACTTTAACCTTCAAGTACAAGCTCTCAGTCCTCTCTCTCACAAGTTTTTGAAACTGGACTACAACTTAAAAAGCAAGATTACAACTTTCTTTCTAGCTAACAATGAACCTAGATACTAAGAAAATAAGTGCAAAATTTAATCCTAGTCTTCGCTGCCTTGTTTTCCTTGCTGAAACCCCTTTTTATAGCCAAAACCTTGCAAGATAGGATCCCGGGAAGGTTGGGGGAGCAAACGCTCCCCCAACAGAAGTGGTTAGGCCGCGGAAACGCGGCTTGGGCCGCGTTTTCGCGGCCTTGGTGTGGCCAGATGGCCACACCCAAGGGGAGAGGGCTCCTGGTTTGAAGTGTGACTCGCATCTCCTGCTGGTTTTCTTGTTGCTGCTTCAACCGTTGACTGAACTGAAAACACCTAGAGGGGGGGTGAATAGGTGTACTTGCTGATCTAGAAACTAAATGCGCTAAATGCGGAAGCTAATGCAAATTATTGCAACACACTTAATACAACACACAAGTGTAGCCGAATTCTCCGTGAAGGGTGTATGACCCGGAAAAGGAGAGGACAATAATTGCAGTAAAAGTTTTCCTTGAATCAAATGAAAAGGATTACAACAAAAACTGTTCCTTCCGTTATAAGGGAGGGAGAATATTGAATCTTGAATTCCCCCTTTGTTTAAGGCTGGGTTCTTCGTGTGGCGGTGGAGAGTGAATCTTGTTCTCCGTTGACCAGATGACCGTCCTTCAGGGATCTCCTCTTCGGCCGGTAGAAAGAGTGACGCAGCTCTGTCTACCAAAAATCTAAAAGAGAAGGTAGGCGAAAGCTAGCTCGTACGCAGCGAACTTGCTGAAGAGTTGATCTGCTTCTTTTCTCTCTGTGTCGCCCTCTGTCTCTCTTCGTCCGATTGATTGTCCCCTCTCCTCATAGCAAACAGGGCTATTTATAGAGGTACCAGGGGTGAATGTGCCCCCTAAGAACGCTCCACAATAAGGGCCAACTTCCCCGCTACATGGGCGGTAACTAACCCACGTGCCTGCTAAAGACACGCCACGATGGGGGTTGATTTCCTTACGTGTAGGCAGTGATTGGTCCCTTAACCAAGACGGTTATAACTGAGACGCGGGTGTCAGGCCGACGCGCCTTGATGCTGAGACGCGGGTGTCAAGCCAACGCGCCTTTATGCTGAGACGCGGGTGTCGAGCCAACGCGCCTTGATGCTGAGACGCGGGTGTCGAGCCAACGCGCCTTGATGCTGAGACGCGAGTGTCGAGCCAACGCGCCTTGATGCTGAGACGCGGGTGTTAGTCCCTCGCGTCTAGAGCTTGAACCTTTGCTTTTCAATGGCTTGTCCTCTAGTAACTTTTGGACAGCCTACAGAACCCCCTCCAAAGTTTTCGATATTCCGCAGTTAACTGGGACGGATTTCGAAATACTTTGGACTCACCTGAATTCACCTTTATGACTGGACTATTAACGCTCCGGGTTTGATCTTATCTGGAGTTGGTCTTCGTGAGTGTACTGTTGAACTCTTTGAAGCCACCAGAGTTGATCGTGTTGAGTGTCTAGATGCACAGTCTAAACCTCCCCGATTGCTTTTAGTCTGTCACGGGTGTGCTTTAAGCCAGGAGTGGTTGGTCGTCTGCTTGCGTCAGTGTACTGTTGAACTGATTTTGCAGAAGCAGGAGGCCGAACACAGGTTCTTTTCGAAAAGCCGAGATGGTACTGCTTTAAAGACGTGATTTCTGTAGGGTGCGTCCTTTGGCGATGGAAACGCGCCCGATCTTCCATGAGGTAGACGCGATGTTGGGCCCGCTGGGTCAGACGCGGACTTCGTAGAGAGACACGACCTTCTGAATGCATTTATGGAGATGCTGACGGGGCATGTCCATCGAAGAGGTGCGTCCCTTGGGTGCGAATCTATGCCGTGTCATGATTACGCCGCCAGCTGGCCTGGGGAACCGGCAGGATTTCACCTTTTGGCGCGCGGACTTCCCGGTTCATTAACTGAACCGCGCCACGTGTCAAATGATGACTCGCTGTGGAGTCGTGACGCATGATCTTCGCGATGATTTGTTCCACGCGTCATGTGATGATTCGCTGCAGCTTTTATCAGGCCACACGCCGCGTATCTTCGCGAATCCTTGTGCCTATAAAAGGCAACAGTCAGAGAGACATCTTTTCTTCTCCGAACGCACTTGCTCAAGAAAGAGAGTTCTCTTCTTCCTCTGTTGAACTGTTCATCTCCATTACTGGACTTTTGAACTATTCATCTCCTTTTACTGGAATTAAAGATGGCACCCAAGACCAAGCCAACCACCTCTTCTTCACGGGCGACTGTCGCCGAGGTCCAGAGGGGCGCTTCCTCTGCGCAGGATATCGCTTTCCCAGGTATAATGCCTTTTAGGCGTGGATTTCGCCATTAACGGAAGCTCATAGAACCCTAAGAATCCTTAACACAAAATATAACTCGTGTTTGATTCTCAGACGCGGTCTCAGACGCAGTCTTTGAGTTGATAACCGAGGCGCGGGTTTGGACCCTCGCGCCATTGGGCTCTGCACTTCGGATCCTTCACTTAGAATATTTCTAATTGTGAAGGGTTCGGACGCGGTCTTGGTTTGCAGAGCGCGGATTTGATCCTTGCGTTCCGTGCCATCAGCTGCCGATTTTGATGAATCTGGCACCTGAGTCCAAGCACTTTGAAAAATTTTTGTTAAGTCTTGGTTTGCAGAACGCGGATTTGATCCTTGCGTTTCTTTCACCTTGACGCGGATTTGCAGGTCTGGACGCGGATTTGATAATTCCTGCGTCCAGTATCTCTTCTGCGTCTGGGTTATGAACACTTAGCAGTTGCTTGTAATAAAGTACCTAACTAAGTATCCTTTTCTTTTGCAGTGCCCCATCCTTCTGCCTCACTCGCCAAGACGCGCCACTTTGGACATGTAGGTGGTGCTGACCAGGACTTGACTTTTGTGCTACGAAGGACTGTCCCTGTGACCGCTGACCAGTCGCAGGATCGCAGGGAGAGGCTCTCTAATGTTGACATGAGAACTCTTCGGGTACTTATGACCGATGCAGCATTCACAACGGATGCTCACGTCAAGCTGGAGAAGCCTGCCTTCTTCTTCGGAGATCGTATCAACGATGGCGGCTATCGTGTGTATGACGGAACTTATAAATGGCTCCGTCAGATAAAGGGTGGAAGATTCTTTCTTCCGGACATGGAGAGGATGTTCCCGCTGTCCTAACATGTACGTCCCTCGGAAGATGGAATGGGACATTTCTCGATATGTCCCTGAGGTTACTCTCGGTGATTTGGGTTCCCATAAAGTACACCGCCATGATAGCCATGACAGGTCGGTTCTCGGCCTATTCCCTGGGTCGCGCAAATCTGAGGTTCCGATTGGAGAGATACCACAACTTGGCACTACCTTCCTCAACGCGTTCATGGAAGCGGAGGGTGATTACCCCGTCGGGTTCCGTTCGCCCGGGTGGGTCCATTCCACGGAGAACTACTGGTGGGGCAGGATGGTGGGTTTCGTCCTCACCAATCTTGGGGATCTGCTAAAGCGTGTGGGACTATACCCGGCGGTCAGGGCCGTACAGTGGGGTATCCCACCAGGCTCTCATAACTTTTTCGGGATCCTGGAGCGCTACAATCCTCTGACGGGGACATTCTTTACCCGGTCGGAGAGATGGGCCTTGCACTGCACGAGCTTCATGAGGTCTCGGGGCTGGCAACAGGGGACATTCCCTATGAGGAATATGTCCCGACCAATGAGGAGCTCCACCTCTTGAAGAAAGAGTTTCCTCGGGTGTACAAGACTTACTGGGAAGTGATGTGTCACTTCCACATTTGTGGTCAGATAACCGCCTGGAGGTCGCAGGGAGTCAAGCAACTGTCTTGGGCCAGTTACTTATTCAACGATGTCAATAATAAAGACAATCCGATAACCCGACTGGCTCCCAGTTCCGACAGGGAGATTGAAGACAGAATCGCCAAGGCTTCTGAAGGCTTCTACACCACGGTTTCGAACGAGGACGGTTTCGACCCTGACCTAGTTTTTGAAAGCTTCCACCATCAAGCCCGGACCCCTATCTCTGATAGGGCACTGTTGGCTGGCTTCTTGATGCTGTGGCTGAAGCGTTGTGTGGTGCCCACGCTGCCACATGAAGTTATTGTTGCTGACGTGGTGTACCCGGCGGTGCTCCTGGCTCATGGAAACCCTATAGCCCTTCTCCCGGCCGTGGCGGCTGGCATTCAGAGCGGGTTGCGGGCGCTAACCAAGAGTTTCTGCGAGGCGCCGAAAACTGTCGACTCCCACGGCAAGCCGTATGTTGACTCAGAGGGGAATCCGACGGTGAAGCGCCCCAACCCTCGGATCGAGCTGCCTTATACGTACCTCATGGCTTGGTACGTTATGCACTGCCCTTCTCTGATGACGGCGGTGCGTTGGAGGGAGAGTTCCGTCCCTTTTGTACAGCGGTTGGAGGATTCGAGCTGGCGTGATCTTTATATATATATTACGTCCGGAAGCGACTTTCAGATCCTGCGAATTACCAGCTCAATCGCTGCTTCCCCGAGTTCTCTGGTGCATCTTTCGGGGATCTATTTACTGATTCCGCAGGCCCGGATGGCTTCACGAGGTTATCCGCGGGGGTCTTCTGGTGGTTGATCAATATTCGGTCCGGATATGTGCTTTTCCGGCAAGGGACTTCATGCACCATCGAGCCGTACATGCCGAATCGTTTCGCTCGACAGTTCGGCTACGATCAACTCTACGTCTGGAATCCCAATGCTCGACTCGCCTTCGAAGGGAACTTGTTCGAAGGTGCTCGGGCTTGGTACTACAGTGTGGCCGGAGGGACGGGAGCAACTTTCCGTCTACCTATCGAGGGGTCCAAGTGCCGTATGAGCTTCAGCTTCTGCACTTGGTATTTCCAAGCCATCCAGACATCAGACTTTGTTTCGGCGTCTTCATGTATTGAGAGCATCAATGCAAATCTCGAGGCAAGGTCAGAGTCTGGTAAACACTCGAAACTCACCGACCAGTACCTGAAGGCCCAGAAGGAGGTTGGGAGAAGATCGGGAAGGGAGCCACGAGCAATAAGGGCGGAGCCGCGGCCAACAAGGGAGGAGCCGCAAGCAGCAAGGGCGGAGCCACGAGCAACAAAGACTCAACAGGTGGTAAGCAAGCGTCGTCAACGCTCTGCTTCAACTGCTGAACCTACTCCCAAGAAGGTTCGGAGAGACTTGACAACTGAAGTCTCCCGATCCGAAGACATCCCTGCTGTCGTTGGGGTACTGAGGGAAGAAGATATAGCTGAAGAGGATGTTCATTTAGTTCGTGCCCCTAGGTCGAGCAGCAGGGACCGTAGGTCTGCGGAGGAAGGGGAGCTCGTTGACAGAGCCACCACCGCTGACGAGGATGAGCAGCTAGAGGTCGACATCATGAGTGGAGGAGATGTCGATATTCCGGGGATTTCAGTTCAACCCAGGTTTTTACTTGCTCATGAAGGGGGAGATGAGGCACAGCAACCTGGGTCGCCTTGTGTCTTCATCTCCAGTCCTCGGGCAGTTGACCCCAGTCCTACCACTGGGGTAATTGGTGGCAAGGCTCCGGCTGCAGAAGTCTCGCGCGTGGCGCTATCGTCTTCCTCACTCTCAGGGGAAAGCGATTTTGAAGACGAGGTCGACTACGGCGATGAACCCGCTCTTCCTGATCCGAGTAAGTTCTCCCACATCTCAGAGGAAGAAATATACGGGGGTGAGCCATCAACGGTATCACAGCTGGCGATTATTCCCGCTGAAGGTATTCTTTTCACCTTTTGACCTAATTTCCCTTTTCATTTTGAAGAGGATGTTTTAACATTCTTCTTTTATGCTGCAGGGTTGGCTGGGGACATTGAAGCTGTAATCTCCTCGCATATCGAGGAGACGGTAAAAGAGCTGACCCAGTACGAAGGAGTCGAGGCTTCAGTTGCCGAGATAACTCCAGAGGGAGCAACTACTGAAATTGGGAAGCCTTCCATTTTGCCGGAAGAGGAGGCAACCCCTAAGGCTGGGGAAGAACCCACTCTGCAGGGTGAAGAGGTTACTATTGAAGCCAGGGAGACTTCCACTCCGCAGTATTCGCCCAAGGATTCGACATCTCTGGACCTCCCAGATGGTAAGGAAGTTCTGATATTTTAAATGTTTCGCTTTTCTCCTTTGTGGCTAATGTCGCGATAACTTGTAGAGGGAACTGAGGGGGCTCAGGTGGAGAGTCCGACGGTCGGTACCCTTCCAAAAGGCCACACAGCTCAGGTCTCGGCTGAAGCTTCTGAGGAGGTTGCGCTTACTACTCCATCATTAGCTGCAGAGATAACACCTCCGGAAGCGCCAGTGGCCAGTCTCTCTCTTGCCGTATCGACGGTCAGCACGACTCTCGCGCAAAAAGAGCCGGCTTGCACCCCTTTCCTCATGATAGAAAGGGGGTCGGGGAGTACCTCGGGTGATGATACCATGGATTTCCTGACACGCAAAACGGTGCAGCAGTTCCTTGACGCGATGCGATCATGCATCGATTTTATCCTGTCTGGGCGTAGCTCTTTTGACTTTGCCCGGACGTTTCTTGGAAACATGGCCAGTAATATCGAATTAACCGGAGGCTCCTCGCTTGCCAAGTCGTGTCTGCTGTTGGTGGAGCAATTGGGAAGTGACCTGAAAGAGCTGAAGTCTTTGGACAATGCTAGTTCTTCTCAAGAAGCCCAGGTCATCTTGACTAGGCTCCTAGCCACCCAGGAACAAGAGCGACAGGAGGTGGAAGCACAAGTTGCTGAAGAGGTCCGCAATCTCGAGCGTTCCCAAGCTGAATGTCAGAAACTTGCTGACGATTCCATGGAATCCGAGTTCATCCGGCAAAACGCAGAGCTCGCCATTACCAATGCTCGGTCTGCCATCGCTAAGGCAGAAGCCATGATCGCGGATAATGAGAGGACGCTTGCCACCGTCCGGAAGAGGCTGGAGGAGCAACAAGCTGCGAAGGCACGAGCTGAAGAAAGCCAGACCATTCATTCCTCCAGGTTGGAATCTCTGCGAGCACAGCTGGCTTCAAAACCCTTTTTATCTGAAGATGAGCTGCGGGTCCAAGCCATGATGGAGGCTGAGAAGGCACGTCAGCACGAGATGCATCGTCTCATGGAGCGTATCCGTTCTTTGCCGGATCAAGACTTTTAACCTTTTCCCCTTCTTCCCTTTTTTTTTGTAAAGAAGAGGACACTCTATTAGAGTGTTTGTATCCACTTTTACTATTTTCGATATAATAAAAGTTTTTTAAGTTTTTGTTCCATCTTCTTTGTTTAGCTGTGGATGAATTCAACTCCCTGATCACTGGCTGTGAATACTGAACTTAGGTAAGACTAAGTTCTTTCAATGAGACGCGGCGTCGACTCTAAGTCTTCTTGATGAGACGCGGCATTGATCCATAGAGTGAGACGCGGTCATCCGTCCATAGGAGCTTAGATAGAACTAAGTCCTTTTGATGAGACGCGGCGTCAATCACAGGGTGAGACGCGGTCATCATTCCATAGGAACTTAGATTTCACTAAGTCCTTTTGATGAGACGCAGCGTCAATCACAGGGTGAGACGCGGTCATCATTCCATAGGAACTTAGATTTCACTAAGTCCTTTTGATGAGACGCAGCGTCAATCACAGAGTGAAACGCGAATTTGTCTTGCTGAGAAAGACGCAGATAAAGCAGATGATTGGTAGTGAAAAGTGCATTTTTATCATCATATTTACCATCACATTTTCATATTTATTCATTTAATTCTGCACATTTATTAATAATTTGTAATTTATTGTGTGCAGGCCTCGAATTATTATGTTAACAATAAATAAAGCTTAAAGAGCCCAAAAGCCCAGATCCAAGCCCATATTTGAAGCCCAAGAGTCAAAGTGCAAATATCAGATTGCCAAAGTGCAATTATACAAGGGCTAAAGTTGCAATTATTAAAGATGAGGGAAGGATAGAATTCTACACAACCCTAAACTCTTGCAGGATGAGCATAAAAGCCAAAGATGAGAAGGAAATTCGTTTAAAAGAGATTGGGAGAATTCAAAATCTAGATAACTTGATTCCCAAGTTACATCGAAATCCCAATATGAAGAGCCAGGATCATACTTCCAGAAGCAGGCGCCCACATGGACGGACCAGACGAAGCCACGCGCCAAAGCGCGTGGCTAGCCGCCACCAAAATGCCGCGGAAACACGGCATTTCCGCGGCAATCTAGTTGATCCAGAATACCAGATTTCGTAGGGGAGTTGTGATGGGACTCTACTTCCTTCTGCACCTATAAATATTCCCTGCAGTGCAACGTACAGAGCGTCCAGCGTCCAGAGAAGAGCCAAGGGCCAAAGTTAGGGTTTTTAGGTTTTCTTTCCACCTTTGTATATTTTTTATTTTCTTTTTGTAAAAGCTGAGAGGAGATGATGTATTCATGGAGGAAGGGATCTGCTTGTACTGATGGTGACAGTCGGTGTAAGTGTTATTTTTCCACCATTGTTTAATAATCGAATCAAGGCTTGTTTTATTTTATTCTTGTATTATTCTAGTTTCTTTTATTCTTATTTTAATCTTGTATCTACTTTCTTCTATTTGTTCTCTAATGTCTTGCCCACCATGAGATCCAACTGCTTCGAGAATACCTAGCCGAAGAAGGAACCTTGACGGCCCAATGGCGATGAACAGGTCTTCATAGCTTGTTTTTCATTTCGTAGAGTAGATTAAGAAGGCGGACGATCCCATAAGCCGTGCTTGTACGCCTTCGAAGAAAAGGAAAATCATCGCAACGGTTCAAACGGCAAGCAGACTAAAGAGATAAGTTTTCTTTCCTTTTCTTTTATTTTCTTTTCTTTGTAGATTAAATACAACTCATCTCCATATTCTTTTCTACCACCCATTGTAAATACCACTTCCTTTCTAACTTAACAAATAAAAATAAAAACTTTAGAGAAACTTGCTTAACGCTTCCATCGCAGTCCCTCCCTGAGGATCACGACCCGCATAGCCCTGCTACCGCGGATTAGAACTGAAACTTGCACATCTATTTTTAAAACTAAAATACCATCTTTTGTGTGCAGGAAATCTCAGTCAACAAATTGGCGCCGTTGCCGGGGAGGGACGGTAAGTTTATCTCTAAAACAAAATTTTAATTTTTAACTAATTCTTTATTCTTTTCTATTTGCAGGTTTGGAGAACAGGAAACAGAAATACAGCAGCAGTAGTGGACATATAGCTCCTCTGTGTCTCTGCCCTTGAAGGCAGAGCATCAGAGACTACTGTATTGCCGCGGATCCGCGGCCACAGCCGCGGAAACGCGGCAACAATAGAGGATTACTCACTGAAATTTTTGCAGGATTCTGCAAATTGCAAATACTGTTTTCTGCTCTGTTGGGTTTGTTCTGTGATAAACCTGTATACTGCTAATTAATTCAACAGTAAATTATTTGTTGTTAAAGATAAAATTGATTAGACGTTTGCATATTAGGCACGTGTCTTTTCAATTCCTTTATTTTTACTGTTGAAGAGTGCTGGAGAAGCAAGGTACGTACGCATTGCATGTAGAATAGGACTCATCTCTTGGTTGATTTTCTGCTTTGAGTGATTCTTATCTATTTATCTTGTACACTTGCACTAATTCATCTTAAGGGCATAACCCATTAACAAGATAAGGTGGGGATTTCATCACCCTTCCTTAGCCCAAAAATCATATCCCGAGCACTCACTAACCCAAGCCTAACTTAAAAATTAGTAGACGTTGGCCCTAGGGACACTCGGACTCAATTAGGAGATTATCCTAAGGGGGAACGGTGTTGGAAGTTGACTCCTGCCAAATCAGTGTCTAGGAAGGGGATTGAGGGCCGATAGCCCGAAGTGTGGTGGTTATTTAATTAAGGAACGTCTTTGACGGAAAACCTCCCACCACTCTTGCCCTGACCTGGCTGATTAACTTGTGGTCAAAGTCTGCACCCAACCTCCCGTGGACATTCTAACCAGTTAGGAGTCGTCTAGGTCTAAGTCTACCCTAACTTAGGTTAGAAATTTTTCTTTTTTGTTTGTTTTTTTTTCTTTTGTTTGCTTTGTGTGATATGGCCTATAACAATAATTTTTTCAATTTTAATGAGGATCCATATTATACACCAACCTCTTTTTCGGATATTACCAACCCGGCATATCATAACTTTGACCAACCTAGTGTGCCAGATTGGTCTTATCCGAATCATTACATGCCCCAGTCCCAATACTATGAACAAGATTGGAATAATCATCACTACTCTTCACAGAGTCAATGGGAATTCAACACCCCTGAGCCATATGGTCAACCACCTGTTCAACCATTATCTTCATATACGTCTTTTCCCACATCACCAAGGTTTCAGTCCTCCATTGATCTATTCGATGGGTTAGAAGAAAAAGTGGATCGGTTGCAAGATACAATGAATGATCAAATTTCTAGACTTTCAAACATTCTTGAGCATCTTGATAGGAACCAAGAATCATTCTGTTTAGAAGACCTTGATCAAAATTCAATTTCATCACATCAATATGAACTTGCTCAATCCCAATCCTTGGACAAATTGGCTAGTTTTAATTTCAATGAGATTGAATTAGATTATGAATGTGAACCCGATCCCCAACTTTGCGATTCAGTTTCCATCTTCGAATCTATGTTGACTCCAGTATCCTTACCCAATTTGGACCAATTTTCTGAGCCAACATTTATTCCCATACCCATAGATCATGAAATTGAATCACCCATTTTTGATGATCATATTGAACTTGACCAATTGTGCAATTTTGAAAGTCCCATGGAAAAATTGGCAAGTTCCCATTTTTATGAGATTGAAACTAATGAGATATGTGACCTAGATTCCCAAATCTATGATCAAGTTCAAATTCCCGAATCATTATTGACTCCTGTTTTGTTACCCGACTTAGGTAATATTTTAGAGTCAGTTTTGATTCCCACACCTATCATTCCTGAACTTGAATCACCAACATTGAGTCACATTCCATTGTGGGAAAATGATTGTAGACTTGAGTTTCAATTTCTTGACTTGGACCCACTTCTTGATCCTAGCCCGACTCCTGAACCTTTACTTGATTTGAGTTTCTTTCCTGAGTCGGTATTAGATCCTGAACCTATCATTCTTGAGTCCAAGTCAACCATTCTACCAAGTCACATTCTTTTGTTGGATATAGGTATAGACCATGACTCTGTGATGATTTTCCAGGACTGGTCATGTAAAGGGAGTAAGTTTCACGAGAGGATCTTCCATGATCCTATTCATTCTGGGGACTGTAAATATGTAAATAAAAAAGAGGTCAATAAAGGTAGGTCCCGTGAACTACCACGTTATCTTGTTTGGGCCGCATTTCGTGGACCAATTAGACCACCACCGGAACCACCCCCTAAGGTAATTTTCCGCCTTCCCTTGTTCTTTTTCATGCATATATGCATTCATTCATACATTGAGGACAATGCATGAGATAAGTGTGGGGGTGGGCTTTACTAACATACTAACATAAGTAGAAACTAACAAAAATTTGCTAATAAAAAAAATTTTAAAAAAAAAATTGTTATAAAAAGGACAGTATTTTGACTTATTTTTTTGAAAGAAATCTAAGTTAGTTTTAAGGATTAGGAAAATCATGATTAGGATTTCTAAAAACTTGGTCAAAATAAATAAATTGTTTAAATTTTTAGGTATAGGAGAGAAATTGAATAAATAATTAGTCTTGATTTTTACCTTAATGAAATGTGCATACCAAATGCATATCTAGGATTCTAAGACAAAGACCTTGTGCCTCATATAAAAAAAGAAAAAAAGAAAAAAAAAGAAAAAAATCACCAATTAAGCTGATACATGTGCCTCAAGAAGCATAAGTATTCATGCCTAAAGGTGAGTAAATAAAATAAAGTCCTTAGTTTTGGGGCCTAGTTCACTCGAATTTGAGTCCGCGGGGTGTTTTCTCACCTGGTGCCCTAAAGCCAACCGGTTTGGGAGTCATCGACTTTAAGTTCATTACATGGGTGGATTAGAAAGCCTAAGAAGACTAAGAAATATAATATATGTATTAACACATCTAATAATCAATTAGTTAGGTATGAGGGCCTCAAGAAGCCTTGATACTTATACGAAAGAAAATTAGATGATGTTATAAAAATAATAAAGAGGCATGAGAGTCCAAGTTAAGGAATTCCTAGATTCATAAGGATGCATATGATTTTTGGTAATGAAAAAGACTATATTAGAAATTCAATTTTAATTCTTACCTAAAATGGAAAACAATTAACTTTATTAAGACTAAGTTTAAAGAATGAATAAAAATGAGGATCCTAAAACTTATAGACTACTTAGTCTCTTCAATAATAATTCAAATATTTTCCTTTTTATGGATTTTGTGGGTGCAATCCGCTGAAAACCCTCACGAGACAACACTCGTCCTCTAGGGTAACCTAGAGGTTTAACGGCTTGTTGCACATGCTAAGTGCAACCGTGATTCCTATGAAAGTGAGTTAGGTTAGATTAACTTTTCATTTCTTTTTCTTTTCTTTGTTTTTACTCGAGGACGAGCAAAAAGATAAGTGTGGGGGTGTGATTGGTAGTGAAAAGTGCATTTTTATCATCATATTTACCATCACATTTTCATATTTATTCATTTAATTCTGCACATTTATTAATAATTTGTAATTTATTGTGTGCAGGCCTCGAATTATTATGTTAACAATAAATAAAGCTTAAAGAGCCCAAAAGCCCAGATCCAAGCCCATATTTGAAGCCCAAGAGTCAAAGTGCAAATATCAGATTGTCAAAGTGCAATTATACAAGGGCTAAAGTTGCAATTATTAAAGATGAGGGAAGGATAGAATTCTACCCAACCCTAAACTCTTGCAGGATGAGCATAAAAGCCAAAGATGAGAAGGAAATTCGTTTAAAAGAGATTGGGAGAATTCAAAATCTAGATAACTTGATTCCCAAGTTACATCGAAATCCCAATATGAAGAGCCAGGATCATACTTCCAGAAGCAGGTGCCCACATGGACGGACCAGACGAAGCCACGCGCCAAAGCGCGTGGCCAGCCGCCACCAAAATGCCGCGGAAACGCGGCATTTCCGCGGCAATCTAGTTGATCCAGAATACCAGATTTCGTAGGGGAGTTGTGATGGGACTCTACTTCCTTCTGCACCTATAAATATTCCCTGCAGTGCAACGTACAGAGCGTCCAGCGTCCAGAGAAGAGCCAAGGGCCAAAGTTAGGGTTTTAGGTTTTCTTTCCACCTTTGTATATTTTTTATTTTCTTTTTGTAAAAGCTGAGAGGAGATGATGTATTCATGGAGGAAGGGATCTGCTTGTACTGATGGTGACAGTCGGTGTAAGTGTTATTTTTCCACCATTGTTTAATAATCGAATCAAGGCTTGTTTTATTTTATTCTTGTATTATTCTAGTTTCTTTTATTCTTATTTTAATCTTGTATCTACTTTCTTCTATTTGTTCTCTAATGTCTTGCCCACCATGAGATCCAACTGCTTCGAGAATACCTAGCCGAAGAAGGAACCTTGACGGCCCAATGGCGATGAACAGGTCTTCATAGCTTGTTTTTCATTTCGTAGAGTAGATTAAGAAGGCGGACGATCCCATAAGCCGTGCTTGTACGCCTTCGAAGAAAAGGAAAATCATCGCAACGGTTCAAACGGCAAGCAGACTAAAGAGATAAGTTTTCTTTCCTTTTCTTTTATTTTCTTTTCTTTGTAGATTAAATACAACTCATCTCCATATTCTTTTCTACCACCCATTGTAAATACCACTTCCTTTCTAACTTAACAAATAAAATAAAAACTTTAGAGAAACTTGCTTAACGCTTCCATCGCAGTCCCTCCCTGAGGATCACGACCCGCATAGCCCTGCTACCGCGGATTAGAACTGAAACTTGCACATCTATTTTTAAACTAAAATACCATCTTTTGTGTGCAGGAAATCTCAGTCAACAGCAGACGCGAGGGACGCAGCATTGTTTGCTGAAGGGACGCGACGCAGGCATTCTTCTGGAATGCGGGTGGATGTCTTTCAATCTGAAAAAGGAGACGCGGTTCTTTGGACGCGACTTTCCTATCTGCGTTTAATGCAGCCTGACTTAAAAGATTTTAGGAGATCTTTGACCATCAAGTCTTCGCTGACGATTGAACGTCAAGTCTTCGCTGACGATTGGGAAACCGGGTCATCCGTTGTTTCCCGAAGCAGTTGTCCACGTGTCAGTTTTTCATTGGACTGAAGGTGTTAATGCCTTTTAATGCGAAACGGCGCTGGTGGTTGGAGACCAGTGTCTTCGTCGGTTCCCAAAGCGGCGTTCCACGCGTCAGTCCTCCATTGGACTTTGACAGTCGTGCGCAACGGTTCCGATTGACGCACCATTAATAACAGTTATTAGGGTCTGCCTATAAATAGGGCTTACCCTCTTCCTCTTTAACAGCGGCTGCTTAGACCGTGCTCTGTTTGAGAACGAGTACTCTGAGGGACTCTGCCTTCTCCCTTCAAGGACCCTATCAGGGGTTTGCCTCCATGGATGAAAGTGCCTCTGTGGATGAAGATGACCCAGAGCTTTCATGCTTTTGTTTGGTCTCTTCAATGGATTACCACTGTCAAGTGATTTCAATGGCAGGAAGCGTCTCCTTGAGCACTTTTTACGTCCGCGTCTCAACGCAGATAGTTTAACTCTTAACAGAGGCTTCTGCGGGTATGCCATGCCCACTTACCATGACATTTTAGATCCAACCAAGTTTGAATTTCAGTATACCCCTTAAAGAGATATCATCTGGACCTTCTTGTGAAGTCGTGGTTGGTGCATTCCTTCTGGAATTTGCGCCGCCGACTTAAACTTCCTTGGACGCGAGTACAGAAGTCTTTGGTACTTGGCCGCGGCTTTACTCATGAAGCTCGCGTTTTAAGGCCACTGACTTGGATGAATTCCAACTCGGGTTAAAGGCTTCAGACCCGAATCTTGCAACTCCTGTTCCTCCAACAGAGAGATGGCAGTTTTCGGCGTCTGATTCTCTGCGCACCTTGTATCTTAGATGCGGATGTGGAGTTAAGTCGCGTTTGCATTCTTTGTGTATCACAGTCTCGATCGCGTCTGTTTTTATTGTCGCAGGACTCTGGCTCGCTGCGCGGATCATTCCCGCGTCTGCAATCCTGAGGCTATAGCCGCGTCTGTGACTTAGTTTTCTTCTGTTGAAGTGTACTAAGCTCTGAATTGTCTAACCCCCTTGTTTACTCCTTGTAGGTAGGCTCGATTGTCCGACGTTCGTCCACAAGGGAATATATTATGGTCCTCGTCATTCACAAGGGAATATATTATGTCCCTGACGAGGAATCGACTCTCGCCAAGGTCTCTTCAGGTTCACTGCACCAATCTTGCCTGCTGGCAAGAGATGGTCAGAGTGAGTATGGCGGCGAGGAGGCTCTGGCGGTTGTGGTGGCGGATAAGATCCTCTTCCTCTCCCACTCCAGAAGCGACATCGAGGACTCTCCATGTCTGCTGGATGGCCTGCTGGGGAAAGAGATGTTAATGAATGAAGGGTTGCAGGACTTTCTGCTGCCACCAGTCCTCAAGAACTTCATTCGATCTCAAAAACACCATTACTTTTAGTCAGCGAGAGATCTTTTGATGTTTACGTCATGCATCATCCTGTACTTGGAATCAGATGCGGCTTTAAGGAGTGAGTGCAACCTCTAAGAGAGAGAGGGACTTCTTTGTACTCCCTAATTGTAACACTCAATCTTATTGTATAAGAGAGCGTTTTTAACTGTAACACTCAATCTTATTGTATAAGAGAGCGTTTTTGTATCACTTTCATATGCCTGGAAATAAATAAAAGTGACACTTTTCTTTTTGCCTCTTTCATTGTCTTAAACTTTTTGTCTTCAGTTAGACGCATAGAAGCAAAAAGTCTTTGACTTTGTCAAAATTATGATGGTAATTTTAATAAGTCAAAGTTTGTAGGGAAAGATCCTATTTTAGGAACTCTCACAATACTGTCAGAGGTGTAATATTAACTTGACAGAGATGAAATAATTTTTGGTGGACCTGCCGCTTTATAAGAGAAAGCGACAAGTAGAATTGGTACCCCCAGGGAGGGCGAACGTTTATCAAGTGTTTGGGATTAACTTGATTGAGCTCAACTGGGGATTTGATGAAAACACTGTTGATGGTGTAGTAATAACCTAACAATGTTTTTAGGTAGACTTGTTATTCTGTTGAAGAGAATAACAAGTGGGACTAGACTCGTGGGGAATCTAAGAAAGTTTGTTACTGTCAGAGGTGTGATATTAACTTAACGGGTTGAAAGTGGTCTTGTCAGAAGTGTAATGTTAACTTGACAAGGATGTGAGTCAGAGGTGTAATATTAACTTAACTCAGAAGTGTCACTGTCATAGGTGTAATGTTTAACTTGACAGTGAAGGTAATGCTAGAGGTGTAATGTTGAACTTAGCATTGGTCATCTCGGCTTGGATAAGGAAGTCGAGGAAAAGGTCAAAGCCATAGGTGTATTGTTGAACTTAGCAATGACTTACATGCTAGAGGTGTGATATTAACTTAGCATCATCCATTTCAGCTTCGATATGGAAGTCTGAAGAAAAGTGACTGTCAGAGGTGTAATATTAACCTGGCAGAAACTTGATTACTGTTTAGAGGTGTGGTGTTAAACTTTAACAGTAATTTGTCAGAGGTGTGATATTAACTTGACAAAGATTGACTCATGATAAGAGTAATTTGAGGGCCTGTCATTCTATTGGTGAGAATTGACAAGTGAGAATTTGAAGTGCCAGAGGTATAGTGTTAACTTGGCAAATTTGAAAATTTGATACTCCGTGTAGAGTTGACAAACAAAACTTGTACTCGACAAGGAATATTGAAAAGTTTCCATTACCAGAAGTATAGTGTTAACTTAGTAATGGTTGTATTTTGTAGACCTACCATTCTGTGGATGAGAATTTGTAGGGGATTTTGGAGGAAAGAGTGGAGCCAAGTCCACTTTAGGATTTTTAGCAAACCCTCAGCTATCAACGGATTTGAGGTGCCTTTACCAACTACCGTTTGAGTTAGGCTAGCCATGCTATTCCCCTCAGCATGATGAGTTGTCGAAGACTTATGTTGGGCTTAGAAGCCAACATTTTCTTCTATCCTTAGCCGTCGGGGGCGTCGGATGTTTGATCAGAGGTGTACTTTTAACTTGATCAGCGGGAGAATACCATCTAAGGATAGTATTTCTTTAGGAACCTGCCATTGATCGCATCATGAGTGTATCGCCATTCGAGGTTATGAGGCGATACGACCCATTTGATTAGACTGACTCTACTACAAATGGTCCTTCCCATTTGGGTTGGAATTTGCCTTTTGTCTTGTGCGTCATTACCATGGGTCTTCTGACGGCTAAGACAAGATCGCCTTTCTTGAAAGTTCGCACTTTAACTTTCTTGTTGAAGGCTCTGGTAATTCGAGCTTGGTAGAGCTCGATTTGCTGTTGGGGCTGCAGACATTTATCATCTAAGGCCTCCAGTTCTTGGAGTCGCTGTCGATGCTTCTCCTCTGTTGTCATCTCCGCTGTCAGGGCGACGCGTAGAGATGGAATTTGGATTTCGAGTGGAAGGACGGCTTCGCACCCGTATACCAAAGAAAATGGCGTCGCTTTAGTTGGGGTTCGCACAGTTGTGCGGTAAGCCCATAAACATTCACCCAGCTTGTCGTCCCAATCACGTTGACTTTTAGAGACGAACTTTTTGAGAAGCTTGCCAATAGTCTTGTTGAAAGCTTCCGCGAGGCCATTAGCGGCAGGATAGTATGCCGTTGAGGACACACTCTGGATTCTGAATTTAGCGCAGAATCTCTGGAAAGCCTGGCTGATGAACTGAGGCCCATTGTCATGGACAATTCGCCGAGGTACACCGAAACGGTAAATAACGTGGTGTTTCACAAACTTGATCACGTTCGACGACTTGACTTCCTTCAAGGGAATGGCCTCAGCCCACTTAGAGAAGTAATCGGTTATTGCCAAAATAAACCGATGTCCTTTTGATGATGGTGGGCTGATAGGACCAACCACGTCCATGCCCCCACATTTCAAATGGCCAGGTAGAGGCCGTAGAGTGGAGGTACCCTGGTGCTTGATGGATGAAATCGCCGTGCACTTGGCAAGCGTGACATCTCTTGGCATAAGTGACGGCATCGGCAATCATCTTGGGCCAGTAGTAACCCAGTCTTTGGAGTCGATGTGCCAGTTTTGGGCCAGGTTGATGGGCTCCACACATGCCGTCGTGGGCTTCTTTCAATACCTCTTGAGCCTCCTTTGGTGAGAGGCACCGGAGCATGATCCCGTCATGCGATCGACGATACAATGTTCGCGTAATCGCATTATAATAGAATTTGGGGGCTTTCCTTTTAATGGCAGCCGCCTCTCTGGTGTCTTCAGGCAGAATGCCGTATAAGACGAAATCAATGTAGGGGAATCGCCAGTCTCTAAGCTCTGGACCGGTTGATACTTCAAGTGCTTCTTCGCGGTAACGACCTCCCGTTGACTCCTGATAGTCCTCGAGAGCATTTCTCGGGCAATACAGGTCGTGGCTGTAGACGAATATCTTCTCCATTGCTCCAGCTGGAAGAGCTAAGGAGGCAGCCAGGGATGCGAGTGCATCTGCGTGCGCATTTTGCCTGCGCGGTACATGGTCGATGTAGAAGCTTGTAAACCCCTCGGCCATGCGGATAGTCGCATTGTAATAGGGTACTAAGTCTTCATGTCTGACTTCGTACTCCCCGCGAACTTGGCTGACGATGAGCTTGGAGTCGCCATATGCCTCGAGATTTTTAACGCCAATCTCATCGGCGAATTGCATCCCAATCAAAAGAGCGTTGTACTCTGCCACATTGTTGGAATAAGGCTCAGTTAATGAGACAGCTCGGGGAATCACATAATTTTGTGGGGATATGAGTACTACTCCTACCCCTGCTACTACGTGTCCCTTCGGGCTTGTTCTTAATGCACCGTCGAAGAAAAGTTGCCATACTTGACTTTCGAACGATGTCTGAGTCAGGCAGACTTCAGCAACTTCATCTGGGAGGTCCTCGTAGACTTTGGCTGCCCTCAGATCTGGGTGCTCAGCTAGGAAATCCGCGACTGCTTGTCCCTTAATGGCCTTTTGTGGTAAAAAGCGCATCTCATATTGGGAGAGCAATATGGCCCATTTTGCCAGTCGGCCATTTAGCGATGAAGGTTTAGTCATAAGTAACCTCAGGGGGTTGACTTTTGATATGACGTTTATAGTTTGGCCTACCAGATAGTGTCGCATTTTCTGGATAGCGAACACCAGTGCCAAACATTCCTTCTCGATCGGGTTATACCGATGTTCGACTCCGATCATTGTTCTACTCAGATAGTAGATTGCTTGCTCACGTCCTTGATCGTCATTCTGAGCTAGTAGAGCTCCCAAAGAATGATCCATTGCTCGGACGTATACCAGGAAAGGCTTTCCGGATACCGGAGCTGCAAGGACTGGTGGTTGGGTGAGGTATTGCTTGATTTCCTCGAACGCTTGTTGGCAAGCGTCATCCCAAATGAATGAGACACCCTTCTTCATTAGCTTAGCGAAGGGTTGGCATCTTCTGGAGAGGTTCGAGATAAACCTGCGGATGTACGCCAATCGTCCCTGCAATCCTCTGAGTTCCTTGAGATTTCTCGGAGGTTGCATCTCCTGGATAGCGCGAACCTTTTCCGGGTCTAAGTGAATTCCGGTGGATGTTACAACAAATCCTAAGAATTTACCACTGGCCACCCCCAGGAAGGATTTTGTGGGATTCATCTTCAATTGATGAGCCCGCATGATGTCGAAGACCACCTTCAGGTCTGCTATGTGATCACCTTTAGTGCGGCTTTTTACCGCGATGTCATCAACATAACATTCCACCATTTTGCGTATTTGCTGATGGAAAATGGCGTTCATGGCCCTTTGGTATGTTGCCCCTGCATTTTTCAGTCCGAAGGGCATGACGGTATAGCAATAAACCCCTAGAGGTGTTCTGAAGGAGGTATGCTTTTCGTCATCAGGATACATTTTGATTTGATTGTATCCTGAGAATCCATCCATGAAGGACATTCGTTCGAATCCACAAGTATTGTCAATCATGACATCTGTGATTGGCAATGGGAATTCGTCTTTGGGACAAGCCTCGTTTAGATCACGGAAGTCGATGCAGATCCGGATCTTCCCGTTCTTCTTGGCAACTGGGACAATGTTGGCTACCCAGTCGGGATGTTGTTCTTCCCTGATGAAGCCAGAATCAATAAGTTTTCTGACTTCTGATTGAATTGCCTCCATTATTTCTGGACGGAATCGTCGCTGCTGCTGTTTGACAGGCTTTACGTCCGGATTGATGTTGAGGCGGTGCATGGCCACTTGAGGATCAAGTCCTGGCATGTCCTCATAATTCCAGGCGAAGACGTCTATATACTCTTGTACAAGAGATATTAGATCTTTCTTCTCCGAAGGTGACAGGCCGTCACTTATGAAGATGGGCTTAGGGTTAGCCTCATCTCCTAGGTTGATCTGAACAACCTTGTCTTCTGTGGGTGGCTCGCGCTGTTCAAAGCGGGTATCCCAAAGAGCATTCAAATGTTTGATCCAAGGATCTGTATCGGATTGGATCATTTCTTCATTTCCATCTTCCAGGTGGCTTGTCGAAACCATGTTCACTGAAAGTTCCTTGAAGATGTTGCCGACACTGACATCTGACTCCCAAGATGATGTGTCTGAAGAGTAATCGTTGCTCGACGATTCTTGAGAATCAGAGGCTGATGGGACCAGAGTTGATACGTAACCCAACCCCGGCACGTCCGATGATAATAATCGGGGGCCTTCCCTTTCGGCACAAAGGATTGAAGCAACGTCCTCCTTCCTTTGCCGAAGTTCAACCCGGGTTTGTTGGTCAGGTCGTACCCCATGCATCTCATCATTTTGAGCGCTTTTGGTTCGTAATGATCGAACTGAGGTGATTCTTCCTCGCCTTCCGATTCGTCGCGGGGCATTGGTTCAGACGAGATTCGCCCAAAAAGAATTGGTTTTTGGCCTTTCCGTCTTGCTGGAACCATGAATATAGATTCTTGCGCATTATCATTGTCTTGGTATGTCTCGAAGGACGATTTCACTGGTACATGCAATGATGTCAAGGCACCCATTGCCGACCAGAGTTCGTCATCTATATCAGTGCTAGTATCTGACGGTATTGAATCAGAAGCACACACAGAAAAATACGCAAAATCTAAATCTTCATTGATATACCAACCGCCTACATCATCGGTGGTATTATCGACATCGGGCTTATTAGTGCCGGTTACAAGTGGTTCTAACTCCCACAGGCACTCTTCTTTCTCAGGCTCAGTGTCAGCCTCATTACCAGAGTCTGGCTCCTCTGGTTGTGGGGCTTCATCCGTCTCCACCGGATCTTGATACAGCAAAGAGTCGGTGAAATAATTCTCGACCCCTTTGAACGGATGCCTTTCGGCGATCAACGTCTGCACCTTTCCACTCCCGTCAATGTACTTCATAACTTGGTGGAGAGTGGAGGGAACGATGGAGTTGCGGTGAATCCACGGTCGTCCCAGCAATAGATTGTAGGAAGTGTCGGCGTCGATGATGTAACATGTCACTTCCGACTTGAGGCTTCCAATCTGACACCTGAGCTTGATTTTCCCCATCGGACGGGTCTGGTTGGCATTGAACCCATAGATAGTCGTCTGGGTGGGGCTCAAACGATGGGTAGGAATGCCGAGATGTTGCATGACCCGGCGAGGCATGATGCTCAATGCGGACCCTGGGTCTACCTGGATGCGGTTCACCTCGGACGATCCAATATACCCAGTGAAGTACAGGGGTCGATCATGCTTCCCTTTCACCTGCATATCATCTGCCGTGAAGGTGATGCAGGGGCATTCTGGGAGGTGTGGAGGCAATCCTCTACATCTTCCTCCTTCGGCACCTGGGTCATGAAGACCTCAGCATTTGCCAGAGCTTCTTGCAGAGCTTCCATGGTCGACTTTGATAGTCTAAGAAGTTCATACAAGGTAATGCGTGCCGGAATGTTGGCCAACTGAGCCAGGACATCAAAGCGGTAAGGTGCCGTAGATCCTTCCGCGATGCCCTTTTGAAGGGCTCGAGAAAATCGAGTCCCCTTCTGCTTCTCCACAGGTGGCTTTGTGGAGGGCCTGACTGGCTCCGCAGTTGGTTGTGGAGGGGCTACCGCCGTCTCGTCGTACTGTTTCAAGTACGCCTGTCTTGAACGGGTTCCCGCCATCGGTTGGTTGGGCTCTGCGGCCAAGACTATCGTTTCCTCCTCTGAGTCAGTCAGTGAAGGGATATCAGTCTCCGCTTCTCGAGAGGAGGCACCCACCACATTGCAGGACGAGGCTTTTGCCTTGCCTTTGGATTTCCTATTGGTCACAGTAGTCCATTGATGTTCATTGACAAGGTCAGGGTGGACCCACAAAATTTCCCCTTGAGGTGTAGGGACGGGTACCAAGCCTTTCTCTTGCTGCTGGTGAGGGTCTGTGTTGACCACTCTCAGCTCTCCTCTTGGAATAGGGACCACCCCCGTAGGCGTTGGGGGTTGTCTTCCAAACTGGAGAACTGACGTCACATTAGCCGTCACCTTCTTCTGCTCTGGTCGGAGCTTTAACACCTCCGCGTCAATCAGAGCCTGAAGGATGTCCTTGAAGACGTAGTAGCTTTTGGTGGGGTGTCCCAACATCCTGTGATACATGCAGTAGTTGGGATTGTCGGTCTTGCCGACTTCCTCTGGGCGTCGAGCTTCAGGGAGCTTCAGTCGGTTGCTCTTGTTGAGTAGTTTAAAGAGCGAATCGACATGTTCCTCCTTGAAGAAATATTGCTTGTTGGCGCGTGGCTGGCTTGAAGAGCCACTCGCCTTGCCTGATTGAGGTTTGGCGGGAGATTTGGTCTCCGTTGCCAAATTATCCTTCCGCTTTGTTTGGAGGGATGTGTCCGGCGCACGCCTTGTCGACCTTTCTGGCCTAGGCTTACCTTCCTCCGCTCTGACGCGGGCGACAATCTCCTCAGCCTGTTCACATTGTTGGACTAATTGCTTCCAGGTGCGGCTTTCAGCAACTCCTATTTGAGCAAGGAGTGAGGTTTGGAGATTGTGGCGGCATGTTTCCACCAGGGTGGCCTGGGTCATACCGCTTGGATACCGGAGTGCCATGTTCCGAAACCTTTCCACGAAAGATTTGACGGACTCCCCTTTTCGCTGTTTGGTAGCCAAAGGGTTGGCATTGTGACTTCAGAGTCATCTTCGAAGAAGCGTGTTAAAAAGAGCTTCTCCAAATCGCCCCAGTTCTTGATAGAACCTTCTGGGAGCTTCATAAATCATTCAAAGGCCAACCCTTTCAGGGTGCCGATGAACAGCCGTGCCAGGATGGCGTCATTATCTACTATATTCCCGGTTTGAGATTTGAAGTAGTAGATGTGCTGGTTGGGTGACCCCTTCCCATCAAAGGCTTGAAGAGTTGGAGCTTTGAACTTGGGCGGGTACGGAACCAAGTCCCATTCAGCCGGGTAGGGCCGGACCACTCCTACTTCTTGGAGGTCTTTGCGATTGGCAAGGGCCTCGAGGCGTCGCTCCAGTTGACTCATTCTTTTAACATGAGTCTTTCCTTGGTCTTGGTCGCCCTTTACTTGTGACGCGGGTTTGGGCGAACTGGAAGTAGATCACCGCGTCTCCCCAGAAGGTTCGGAATATGAGCTTCCTCCCTTTTTCCCTTTGCCCTTTGACTTCCTAGGAGGGGACCTCCTCCTGTCTTCGAGCAGCTGTGCAATCGCCTGCTTGAGGGAGTTGATAGATTCCTGCTGAGAAAGAATCATATCCATTTGTGCCTTCTGGATCTACTCCAAACGTTTAGTCGTCTCCTCAGGAGTGTCTGTCATGTAGGCGGAGGTCTCCTTCTCGACGGAAGAGTTTGAAGCCCTTGATTCCGCTACGGCGGAGTGAGAATCATTAATGCCATGGGCTAAGGCATTATAGTCAATTGGGGGAATGGCCCCAGTCTGGGTGCGAGTGTGTCGATACACCCCTTCCGGTTCAGAGTCAGACTCGGACTCGTCTGAGCTGACTGCAAGTTGTTTTCCCTTACTCCTGCTTGTCATATTCGCAGTGAGCTCCGGGTACTCAACGTCAGAGAAGGTTCTCCTTCTGTGGGTGCGTCTTCTTTTAGCTGACGGAGGAATCAGGGTCAGCTGTCTGACTAAAGACTGCTGGTGTACGCCTAATCCGCAACGGCACTCAGAGAGCATATGGATGAGCCGTTGGCAGCAACACGACGAAGTGGCCTGATTGGCACTTCTTTTCTTCGTCAGATAATCCCTCAAATCCATGGGAGGGGGATTGAAAAGATTAGCCTCGCAACGTCGAAGACGGGAGGCATCCATGCGCTGTACAGCCTGGACGCAGGCATCAGAGACGCGGTTCTTGCGCCGCAGCTGTTCAGCGCGCGTCTGGTGTCTCTGTTGAGACAAAACGCGCCTGTCGCGTTGCTGCTTGGTGTGTCGGGGCAGAGACACTTGAGAGAGGATGGGCTGCTGGGCCCCACGCCTATGGGTTCGTGCCTCTTGCGCTTGACGATGCGCGGAGGTCTCACCTTGGCGTTTGATGAGTTGGTCCTCAGAGGACCTAACTGAAGGAACCTCGCGTTTGGGGCGCCAAACGCGGACTTCACCTACTGGACGTGGCGCAGGCAAGGCGCGAGATTGTACGTCGCGTCCAGCCTCAGTTGGACAACCAACGGTTCCAACTTGCAGCTGACGCGCGCGTCTCCTCTGTCGACTCTCAGCGTTTCGATTGCGTCGAGGAGGTGGAGAGAGACCAACGACATCCTGATGCTGGACACCAGGGACTTTGACCACGCGGGTCTCCTGAGAGATGCTGACGCGGGTGTTCTGTGCGACGCGGTTGGTCGCAAAGGCAGATGTGCCTGGGACCACGCGGGCCTTCTGAGAGGCGTTGGCGCGTGTACCTTGCTTGGCACAGTTGGCAGGATGGGCGCCCGAGAAAGCCTCAGATCGGGCCTCGGGGCCGTTCCCTGTTGAGACCCGGCGACAGACGCGGGCCTTTGGGCTCTTGGAGCCGGAAGAGAGGAACTCTTCGTACTTCGCCTGGTCGAACTCGACAATGAGTGATTTGACCATCTTCCCATTATAGAGGACGCCATCCTGCGCCACGATTTGCTCGTCGGTGACGAATGTATTCCCCAGCGGAGTCGCCATCTCTTGTATGACCCGGAAAATGAGAGGACAAGAATTGCAGTAAAAGTTTTCCTTGAATCAAATGAAAAGGATTACAACAAAAACTGTTCCTTCCGGTTACAAGGGAGGGAGAATATTGAATCTTGAATTCCCCCTTTGTTTAAGGCTGGGTTCTTCGTGTGGCGGTGGAGAGTGAATCTTGTTCTCCGTTGACCAGATGACCGTCCTTCAGGGATCTCCTCTTCGGCCGGTAGAAAGAGTGACGCAGCTCTGTCTACCAAAACTCTAAAAGAGAAGGTAGGCGAAAGCTAGCTCGTACGCAGTGAACTTGCTGAAGAGTTGATCTGCTTCTTTTCTCTCTGTGTCGCCCTCTGTCTCTCTTCGTCCGATTGATTCTCCCCTCTCCTCATAGCAAACAGGGCTATTTATAGAAGTACCAGGGGTGAATGTGCCCCCTAAGAACGCTCCACAATGAGGGCCAACTTCCCCGCTACATGGGCGGTAACTAACCCACGTGCCTGCTAAAGACACGCCACGATGGGGGCTGATTTCCCTTACGTGTAGGCAGTGATTGGTCCCTTAACCAAGGCGGTTATAACTGAGACGCGGGTGTCAGGCCGACGCGCCTTGATGCTGAGACGCGGGTGTCGAGCCAACGCGCCTTGATGCTGAGACGCGGGTGTCGAGCCAACGCGCCTTGATGCTGAGACGCGGGTGTTAGTCCCTCGCGTCTAGAGCTTGAACCTTTGCTTTTCAATGGCTTGTCCTCTAGTAACTTTTGGACAACCTACAAAGGGCTCTGGACTAACTCCTCTTGATTCCCCTTGAATGGGTTGAGGTGCTATGTGAATCTCTTGTGGTTAAGTATAAGTGAGGCACACACAGAATCAAGCCAAGCATACAAGGATGAGCAATATGAAGGATGCAAGGCAATACAAGCAATATATGATATGAATGAAGTATGATGCTTTGCACAAATGTAAAGAGAGAGAGTTAGAGAGACAATGGATCAAACGCTAACAACAAGATATGTTTCGAGGTTCGAGCCCCTAGCTCTACATCCCCGCCTACACCACCGTGTAGGATTTCCAATCCACTATCTCTCACCGAGGGAACCTCTACCGAAGAGGATTTGTTACAACACAAGGAGTACCAAACTCCTCTCTCAATACAAACACCACCTCACACAAGAGGGGTAGGCCCTTAGCCAAACAACAACCAACCCCTCTACCGAAGAGGGTTACAACCAATCTCCACCTCTCACTAGAGGGAGCAAACCACAAGCCTCAACCTCTACCAAAGAGGGAGCAAACCAATCACCCGATCAACCTCTACCAAAGAGGGATACAACAAAATCAAGGGTGTACAACAAGTGGTTTCTTTCAACCACAAACAATCTCTCTTTCTTTTCTCTTTTTCCACAAAGTAAAAGATCCTAATAGATTAGGATAGATGATAGCTCAAGTGTGGAAAACTAGGTGTTTGGAAAACAAAACTCAAAGAAAAATACTTGGGAAAACTCTTGTAAAAGATAGAAAATGAAAGCCAAGACAAATCTCCCAGAATTCTCTTTTCTTTGATTTTCCAAAAACCTAAAACAAATAAGATTGAAAGTTTAAAGCCCAAAAACACTTTTGAAAACTTGTTTAAAACACTTGTATATCAGAGAAATTTTGGCTCTTGAAATCCTATCTAAAACCATGAAGAGATGGGGTATTTATAGCCCCAAAATAAAACTAGCCGTTAGGCTGATCTGGCAGCCTGACAGGCTCCCGGTCGGCCGGCCCGGCCGACCGCCAACGGTCAGAAATATGACCGTTGGGCCATCCCGGTCGACCGCCCGGTCGACCCAAATAAACAGAGAGCACTGCTCTCAGTTACGGTCGACCGTCCGGGTCGACCGCCCTTGTGTCTGCCAGACGTGCACGGCTCTGTGCACGTCGGTCGACCTCACGGGTCGACCGGCCCTTGGTGCGGTCGACCCATGCGGTCGACCGACCTGGCCTGTCAGCCACAATCAGGGACAGAAACTGGTCAGAAACAACATGTTAAAATATTTCTTAAAATTCTTTTATCTCTTTTAAAATTCCATAAAACTTGTTTTAACATTTTGTATTGAAACAAAAACTTGTGATAAAAATTTCAAGACATATATCAACATATTCAAATTATTTTTGTGTCTTGCAAGTTTTATCAAAAACCAACACTTGTATTTTTATCAAACTTGATTTTTCAATACATGAATAGGAAAGTCAAAATAAGTTTGTTTAAAAGCTAAGCATGCTTGTATAGAATGAAACAACTATACATATATCAATTAAACTTGTTTTGATCAACTATTCATGAAAACAAAAAAAAAACCAAACATAAAACGTGTGTGTTTGTGCACTTGAGCATATCAACTATACTAAGCTTTACAAATGGATCTAAAACACACTAAACTCTATGATACCTAAGTCTTCTTGACGATCTTCATCTTCAAGTCGACTCGGTCCAAAACTCCATCCATGAGCTAGGCAAAGTGTGATCTTGATGCTTGAGCCCTGGAATCACCAAGTGAAGGCTTCCAAACTCATCTTTTTGAAGCAATCACCAACTAATATCTTGCTAATGATCTGAAACTTAAAATCACAAGATTATTAGTAAACATATAACTACATGAGTTAATCATCATCAAAACTAGGGTGGAAGGCCTTTGGGCCAACAACCTCCCCCTTTTGATGATGACAAAACTCATGGAGTTATATATGCATGGATTAAAGTTAAGCTTCAAAGAAGCTCCCCCTTAACTCATGCATAAACAAATAAACATAAATATGTAATGAATATTAAACATGAATGCATATCTATGCAAAAACAAAAAAAAGGTTCTAGATACCAATAAAATGTTTAAAAACAAAACATGCTCTAGAAACCAATTAAAATTAAACTAAATTAAACTTAATATATGCAAAACATAAACATGCATATATAAACCAATCAAACTCAAAATCTTTCTCCCCTTTTTGTCAATCATTAACAAAGGGGTAAACAATCAAAACAAAACAAAAACATTTTCTCACCCTTTTTAATACAAAGAATCAATCATCAAAGGGTTAATGCAAACTAAATCAATACATTTTTCTCCCCCTTTTTATCTAAACAAAAACAAAGCCATTAGGGTGACAATCAATTAAGGTACCAATTGAAAATATGTCAAAGAATAGCATCTTGATACCAATTGAAAGGAAACAAACAACAAAAAATATTGATACCAATTTAAGCAAACACACATGAAAACTTGATAACAATTGAAATTAAACATAATAAATTTTGAATGTCTAAACAAAATTTTGATATCAATTGTAAATGTTTTCATTTTGAACATATGATACCAAATTTAAATTTCAATCATAAAGTTGAAAAACACCTAGAGGGGGGTGAATAGGTGTAATTGCTAATCTAGAAACTCAATGCAAACTAAGTGCGCTAAATGCGGAAGCTAATGCAAATGTTGCACAAACTAATACAATACAACAAGTATAGCCGAATTCCCCTTGCGAGGCTCTGGACTAACTCTCTTGATTCCCCTTGAATGGGTTGAGGCGCTATGTGAAGCTCTTGTTGGATGAGTACAAGTTAGGCACACACACACAAGCAATCCAAGCAATATGAAATATGTGCACACACAATCAAGCCAAGCAATTAAGGATAAATTACAATATGAAAGATGCAAGGCAACACAAGCAATGTATATAATATGAATGCTATGAAGTATGATGCTTTGCACAAAGTAAATGAGAGAGAGTTAGAGAGACAATGGGAGCAATCGCAAACACCAAGATTTGTTTCGAGGTTCGAGCACCTTGCTCTACATCCCGACTACACCACCGTGTAGGATTTCCACTATCTCAACTCCCACCGAGGGAACCTCTACCAAAGAGGATTTCTTACAACTCTAGGAGTACCAAACTCCTCTCTCAACAACAACCTCCTCACAACCGAGGGGTAAGGCCCGTAGCCAATACAACAACCAACCAACAACGCCTCTACCGAAGAGGCTCACAACCAAACTCAATCACCTCACACTTGAGGGATACAAACCAATCACCCGATCACCTCTACCGAAGAGGATTTCACAAATAAAGGGTGTACAACTTAGAGGCTACAACAACAACCTCAAAACTCTCTCTTTCTTTCTTTTGTCCACAAAACAAAGATCCTAATAGTTTAGGATAGAAGATAGCTCAAGTGTGGAAAACAAGTGTTTTGGAAACAAGCAACAAAGAAAAACTACTTGGGAAATCTCTTGTATTGATAGAAATAAAGATCAAATCAAAATCCCCAAAACCTAGTTTTCTTTGATTTTCCAAAAACCAAAAACAAATAAATGAAATCTTTTTGGCTTAAAACCCTTTTAAAAACTCTTTTAAACACTAGAGAAAGTCTGGAATTTTTAGCTCTAAAAAATCATAGCCAAAACAATGGAGAAATGGTATATATAGCCCCTAGGAAAAACTAGCCGTTAGGCTGATGTGGCAGTCTGACCAACTGCCGGTCGACCGGCCCGTCGACCGCCAACGGTCAAATTTGTGACCGTTGGGCAACATCGGTCGACCGGTCCGGTCGACCGAAATAAACCGAGAGCAGACTCTCAGGCCGGTCGACCGCTCGGTCGACCGTCCACTGTGCCTAACAGACGTGCACGTCTGTGCACGTCGGTCGACCGGATCGTCGACCGGCCCTTGGTGCGGTCGCCGGTCCGGTCGACCCGAACTGGCCTGGCAGGCACAGTGCAGAACTGCACAGATACGGGATTTGAAATAGGTCTTTTCACTCAATAAAAATCCCATAAATTCACAGTAAATCTAAAAAATAGTTTTAATCACAATAAAAACTGTTTTTCTAAAAATATGTTTTTCTAAAACTTGTTTTTATCATTTTATGTTAAAACATAAACATGCGATAAAAATTTCAAGACAATATATCAACATATCAATTCATTTTAGAGTCTTGCAAATTTTATCAAAAACAAAACTGTATTTTGTCAAACTTGATTTTTCCAAAACATGAATAGGGATATCAAAATAAGTTTGTTTACCAAGTTAAAGCATGTATGTATAAATAGAAACATCTACTATACATATAACATATGTAAACTTTTTTGATACTATTCATGAAAACCAAAACTCAATCATAAACGTGTGTGATTTGTGCACTTGAGCATATCAACTAAACTAAGCTTTACAAATGGATCTAAAAACTCTATCTAAACTAGGATACCTAAGTCTTCTTGACGATCATCATCTTCAAGTAGACTTGCTCCAAAACTCCGTGATTCTCCAAGTGCAAAGGTATGATCTTTAAGTTTTGGCACCGGAATCATCATGAATAGCTTCTAATCATCTTGTTGAAGCTAATCACCAACTAATATCCTGTTAATGATCTGAAACTTAGAAACACAAGAATATTAGTAAACATAACTACATGAGTGTTGATCATCATCAAAACTAGAGTGGAAGGCCATTGGGCCAACATCTCTCCCTTTTTGATGATGACAAAACTCATGGAGTTATATATGCATGGATTAAAGATAAGCTTCAAGGAAGCTCCCCCTTAACTCATGCATAGGGATAAACAATAAATATATGCAATGATATCAAAACATGAAACATGCATATGCATAAACAATTAAATGGTTCTAGATATCAAATGGAATATTCAAAACAAATAAGCTCTAGATACCAATACAAAGCAAACTCTATATATCAATTAACTTAATATTCTTGAGATTAAAACATAATATATGCATATAAAACATAAGCATGCATATAAAACTCAAATACTTCTCCCCTTTTTGTCAATCATCAACAAAGGGTAAACAATCAAAACCATAAATAAAATGGGGTAAAATCTTTCTCCCCCTTTTTGTCAATCAAAACAATGCAAACAATGTTCTCCCCCTTTTGTCTAAAACAAAAACAATCAATAAGGGTGACTACAAACATGATATCAATTAAAATATGTCAATGAAGCATCTTGATACCATAAATAAGATCAATATATGTTATATGCTATATACATTCATGAAGAGGAAGACGCTAAGTTAGCTTCCCTACACATATGCATTACATGAAGAAGGGATGACAAGCCCAATTCACATAACACATATTATGTAATGCATAAGAGGAGATGTGAAGCTCCCCCTACACACGTATATCATATAAAGAAGAGTTGTCAAGCTCCTCAATTTATAATATACTCAACATGAATCTATATGTAAGAGAGATGTTAAGCTCTCCTTGCATATAGGAATTACAAATCAAAATTTTGAATATTTTCTTTAAAACAACTTTTTGAGATACCAATTGTAATTAAACATAACAAATTTTGAATGTCTAAACACAAATTTGATACCAATTGTAAGAATATATTTCATTTTTGAAAATATATAAATAACAACTTTTAATCATATGTTCAAAATAACAACTTTTAATCATAAAGAGTGGGAGTACAAATACCAATTGAAGTACAAAATCAAATTTTCTCCCCCTTTATGAGATACAAACTAAAGACATGCATAGTCTTGATAACAATTTAAAAGTAATCAATTTAAACAAAATTGAAACTCAAGCACTAGCATAAACACAAACATATATATGTATGAAAGATAGATACCAATAGAAATTGATATACTTGGAATTTAAAGCATACATACATACAAAACATATATGAGTATACAAGAAGATCAAAATGATACCAATTGAAAGAGTTCAATGATACCAATTGACATAACAATAAGTTCAAGTGTATACATCATATTATCTACCACCCAATCATAATTCAAGTTTTAAAGATTTTCAATGTAAAGCATACATGAACATGATCTCCCATCCTACCGCCCTTGGAAGGTAGGGGTTTCAAAGATAGATTTGAAAATGTAGTTTTGTTTGAAAATCACTACCAAAATGAAGAACACCGCAACTAGTTAAATGGAAAACTTGTTAACTAGCACGAAATCCTTCAAGCAAGGAATAAAACAAAATTGAAATTCACATGATAATCATCACTCTAACCAATAAAGCATAACTCATGAGAAACAAAACATGAGCAATAGATATGAGTGTACAAATAATATGTGAAGATCATAATCAAGAAAAATATTTCATTAAGCTCAATTATTCCTTAAAACATAATTCCATCAAAAACATGAAAAATCATATAAAACTACTTATTTAATCTTCAAGGCATATGTATGTCTAATACAAGCTAAAATATACATACATATCAAAAACTCAACGAGTCCACTAAATGAATATTCATGAAGGCACGTGGCTCAAAAAAAATGTATATGTATAAGATTAGTTTGAACTAGATGGACATATACATGAGGTAAACATAAATACATGAAACATGAAAAACTAAATTTCATCACAACAAATTTCATTTCAAGGTATATGTATGAATTGTCAAACATGAAGTATACATACACATCCCTAAACACAATTGAGTCCAAATATAGATTTGCATGAAAGGCAAATGACTCAAGGGGTATACATGTATATCTTAAAGTTTGGCAATACAAACATATACATGAAGTGAAACACACAATCATAAAACAAATTCAAAAATGGAATACAAGTTTGAAATGTATGAATCATCAAAACTAGACTATACTAGCACATCTAATGGGTTCAAATAAGCAATCAAGCCCAAACATATATAGATTTATTTGTGGCCACTATATGTACAAGTATAATTCCTAGTTTTAATGAAAACTAACATTTAAACATATATTCAAAACATGAAGCATCAAAACAAAATAAATCATCATGATAAAACTAAAACATGATTATTATGTAAATTCACATGTATTAGATTCATGATGTACATTATAGCTTAAACTAAAGTGAGAACACTAAGTATGATTCAAATAAGCATGTGTGTCTCAAATACTATATATGTATGTCAAGGATCTAATAAACATGGAATGAACATACTAATCCAAAGACATCAAAAAAAATATGCTATAAACTATCAAAACATGCTATAAACAATGAAGTGGAAAGCATGTAAACATAATAAATGGGAGTAAAGGATTGTTACCAAAACTGAAAAAGCAACTCTCCTTGTCTCCAAAACATGGTGGTTATCTCCACCAAATCTTCCCTTGAAAGTGATGCATCCAATTTGATTTCCATGAAGTCCGGAACGCATCCACTCCAAGGTGTCATCACTCTCACGTCATGTGAGAGCCCACACCTACATCAAAAATAGGAGGGGTGGTCTTTGGTACCCACATCTTGTTGGGTCCATGGGGGTTAGTCCCTTCTCTAACCCAAACAAATTTCTTTGCTAAATTAGTAGTATGTAATCTATCAAAACAAAATTTAGCAAGGTGGCCCTTACGTCCACAATGTGTACATGTGTACACATGAGCATACATGTGATGGGTGTGTCCGTGAGGAGCATGTGTATGCCGTGAAGGGTATGCATGCATAAAGGATGGAACTTGTTTCTTTCGAACCAAGGTTTCCAACCGATTGTGGTTCAAGGCACATTGCTCATAGTGGAGCCCAAACAATCAACCTTCTTCTTAAGCAAACAAATATCATCATTAATCTTAGAAGAAGAAGTGTGGCATGCAATAGGTGAAGTGTGTGATACTACCCTAGCATGGCAAACATGTGCATCAATCTTATTTGCAAAACAATGTTTTTCTTTAAACACACATCTAAATCATTTGAAATAGAAATAATTTTATTTTTCAAATCAACATTCTCTTTTAAAACAAAATCAATTTTTGAAGACAAGTTTTCATTTTTCTTCAAAAGAACATGGCAATCATTTTTATTTTTCAAAAACTCATTTTCTTTAAGTGCAAGACCAAGTTGAGATTTTAATGAATCCCTTTCATTAGCAATCTCCTCTTTCTCTTGCAAAACAACATCAAGTCTAGATTGTAAACACTTATTTTCTTTTCATTCCTAGACTTTCTTTTTCAAATCTAAAATTTTTCTATAAGTTTTTCACAAACAATTGAAAGTTCTTCATTTATAGCATGGACATCAATATGATCATTTGAAGAACTAGAACAATCATCACTATCATAGTGGGGTTCCGAATGTACTCAAGGGAGTCATTCCCTTGGACCATGAAGCATTGAGAATCGGATTCTCCACTAAATTCCTCCGGTTGATTTGGCACTTGAAGCTTGGAGGTGGTGGTTGTTGTCAATTTGTTCCACACTGCAAAAGCGGAATCAAAATTAGAAACACATAAAAGATAATCTTTAGGTAATGTGCTTCTAATAGCCTCTAGGCTTGTGCATTGGCCCCTATAAGATTGCAATCACCAAGATAACATCTCTTGGTGGCCGCAAGGAAAACATGCAAACCTAGGGTCTTTAGGTACATGGACATCCTATACTTCCAAACATCAAGTTGGAAGGGTCAAAACTAGGTGGGGTCATGAAGTCCATGGTATAAACTAAATATGTGCAAACAATCAAATGCAAATGTAGATTTAGCAAGCAAATGGATCTCACTCCTAGGATGTTAAGCCTAAGTATCAGGAGCACTAGCTCTGATACCAATTGAAAAACACCTAGAGGGGGGTGAATAGGTGTAATTGCTAATCTAAGAAAAACTCATGCAAAACTAAGTGCGCTAAATGCGGAAGCTAATGCAAATGTTGCACAAACTAATACAATACAACAAGTGTAGCCGAATTCCCCTTGCGAGGCTCTGGACTAACTCCTCTTGATCCCCTTGAAATGGGTTGAGGCGCTATGTGAAGCTCTTGTTGGATGAGTACAAGTTAGGCACACACACACAAGCAATCCAAGCAATATGAAATATGTGCACACATAATCAAGCCAAGCAATCAAGGATAAATTACAATATGAAAGATGCAAGGCAACACAAGCAATGTATATAATATGAATGCTACGAAAGTATGATGCTTTGCACAAAGTAAATGAGAGAGAGTTAGAGAGACAATGGGAGCAATCGCAAACACCAAGATTTGTTTCGAGGTTCGAGCACCTTGCTCTACATCCCGCCTACACCACCGTGTAGGATTTTCACTATCTCAACTCCCACCGAGGGAACCTCTACCAAAGAGGATTTCTTACAACTCTAGGAGTACCAAACTCCTCTCTCAACAACAACCTCCTCACAAC